>VZRW01008973.1:0-12587 GCA_013398125.1 Aegotheles bennettii
TTATATATATAATTTACATATTCATCATATTTCCATCAACAAATTCAATAAGAAAAATCATTCCTGATGCTCTTTTTAAGCCTATTTTATGTAGAATTCCTCTTTAAATGAAGCTCTCTTATGAAATTGTATCTTTACAGGCAACTTGGAGACTAAGCAGACATCACATTTGAGTCTCAAAGCAAGTGCATACCACCCCTTTGAGAAGATTAAAGGCAGAAAGAGAAATCAACACTCCTACAGAACAGGGAATGACAAGTTATTAGGGAGAAGGAAGCATCTTTCTCAAGGTAAAGTTATACCCAAGTGGGGGTCATATGCTATCTTTAAACATAGCCATACAACAAGCAGGCAAAATACACATCAAAATTACATAAATTATTTTTTTAAATGGCAGTAGCTTTTCAACTGTAACAGGTGCAATAGACGCTGCTATAGAGTCAGTATGGAAAACAGATTAATCAAAGCACAAAATGAGTGTTCATAAAAGACCAGGATATTGCCAATATTACAAGATTTCGCATCCAAGTTCACAATGGAGAAACTCAATACCCTGAAATGCCGTGACCCATCAAACGACCTCAAACTTCACATAGTAAATCTCACAACTGCATTAAAAAAAAATTCAAGTATGCAAAATCAGGTGAAAGGTGTTGGTAACACCAAATACAACTTCTAAAAGGTTAACAACTTTTAAAAAGGTTTGTAAATCCTATAGTCTTTAAATGTCTTAATTTTTTTAACCAGGGAGGTTGAAGCACAAGTGACTTGCCCCGAAGACATCCACAACAGACACTGGTGCTTACTGCTGCTGCCAGATCTTCTGGAAAACAGAATTTTAGCTTTATTTTACCTATAAGTAAACACGGAACTAGCTAACAACAACATCTTAAGAATTAAATGAAGCCTCAGATAGTGACCAAAGAACATCCAGTTGTAATCCCACACACATACAATGGAAGCCATTTATTAACCAGAGCGTTCTACTAAGCATAATCGGATAACTCAGTAGTGGTAAATCAAAATACAAAAGGTTACAAGCAGAACACAGACATCTCTCCAGGATAAAGGGAAGATTGCAAGCAGGTTATTCAGAGCTAGTATTATTGCAGCCATAAGAAGAAATGTACAAAAATAAACCTCCAAAAATTTTATGAGTATAAACTGATCTTTAGTGCTGCAAACAACTGAACCATCATGCCCCAGGTATCAAGTTTTCCAGTCTGCAACAATGCAGAACTAAAAATATTTCTTAGTGAGATTACAGAGTTACGAGGACTGAAATTTGATTGGATTTTATTCCACTGCACCTTGTGATATCTAGAAACAGGAACAATGTAACAGTCTAACAGATTGCACACACAGATTGCTCAAAGAGCTCGAAGTGTTAAGTAAAACAAGCCATACTTGCAAGCTGGCAAGAAATTATGTGTAAAAAAAATCCCTTCTTCTAAGTGTTCTTTCTGGGGCGCAACCAGAAAAGAGGATTCTCTAGTTTTATCTAGCAGCAGTAAGCACCAGTGGCATTATCCAATTAAAACCCCACTATAAGGGGTGAAGAGATTAATTCCTAGAACACAGACCAAAGCTGCAGTGTTTCTATCTGCAACAGATCATGCTTACAGGTATCACAGAGAACAATTATTTAGGTTTTTCAACTGAAGCATCACCAACAGGGCAAAATCATCTCCCCTCAACATAATAGCATATAATAAATACTTCATTAAATATCTCAAGACAAGGGAAACAGATGTATATTGTTACATACATGACGTGGCAAAATGTGAACATGAAAATCTGTTGTTTGGTCCCTCCAAGCTGAGAAGCCAAGAAGTTACGCAACATCATCAGCCAACACAACAGCACCAGCCAGCTAAAAACATTAATGATCATTATTAACAAATAGCTGCTCTGCATAAATAGCAGTCATTACAAGTAAGTTTACAATACTGGAGTTGTTAATATAGATATGATATGCCCATCAGAAACCAACTGCAAGTAGAACAAAACGTTCACATAAACATCTGCCTTCTTTTCTCCTAAAAATGGGAATACAATTCACTCCACTATGCCAAAGGTATATGTGTTGTACCTGTGTCCTACTCATTAAAGTAACATTTTTTACCATTAATCAGGTAGTTATCAGCACAACTGTCTGTGTTCCAAGCCTGAAAATTGTTGCAAATGCCTACGTTATCACAGAATCATAGAATTCTAGGGGTTGGAAGGGACCTCGAAGGATCATCTAGTCCAACCCCCCTGCCAGAGCAGGGTCACCTACAGTACATCACACAGGAACGCATCCAGGCAGGGTTTGAATGTCTCCAGTGAAGGAGACTCCACAACCTCTCTGGGCAGCCTGTTCCAGTGCTCTGTCACTCGCACAGTGAAAAAGTTTCTCCTGATATTCACATGGAACCTCCTATGCTCCAGTTTGCAACCATTGCCCCTTGTCCTATCATTGGTCATCACTGAAAAAAGCTTGGCTCCATCGTCCTGACACTCACCCTTTACATATTTGTAAACATGGATAAGGTCACCCCTCAGTCTCCTTTTCTCCAAGCTAAAGAGACCCAGCTCCCTCAGCCTTTCCTCATAAGGGAGATGTTCCACTCCCTTCATCACCTTTGTGGCTCTGCGCTGGACTCTCTCAAGCAGCTCCATGTCCTTCTTGAACTGTGGGGCCCAGAACTGGACACAATACTCCAGATGTGGCCTCACCAAGGCAGAATAGAGGGGGAGGAGAACCTCTCTTGACCTACTAACCACCCCCTTTCTAATGCACCCCAGGATGCCATTGGCCTTCTTGGCCACAAGGGCACATTGCTGGCTCATGGTCATCCTCCTGTCCACCAGGACCCCCAGGTCCCTTTCTCCTACACTGCTCTCCAGCAGGTCAGCCCCCAGCCTGTACTGGTGCATGGTGTTGTTCTTCCCCAGATGCAAAACTCTGCACTTGCCCTTGTTGAATTTCATTAAGTTTCTCCCCGCCCAACTCTCCAGCCTATCAAGGTCTCGTTGAATGGCAGCACAACCTTCTGGTGTGTCAGCCACTCCTCCCAGTTTAGTGTCATCAGCAAACTTGCTGAGGATACATTCTGTACCCTCATCCAGGTCGTTGATGAAGATATTGAACAACACCGGTCCCAGTACCGACCCCTGAGGGACTCCACTAGTCACAGTCCTCCAACTAGATTCTGTCCCATTGACTACAACTCTCCGACTTCTTCCCTTTAACCAGTTCTTGATCCACCTCACTACCTGATCACCAAACCCATACTTTATCAGCTTATCTACGAGGATGCTGTGGGAGACAGTGTCAAATGCCTTACTGAAATTGAGATAAACCACATCTACCGCTCTACCATCATCTATCCACCTAGTTATTTCCTCATAGAAGGCTATAAGGTTGGTCAAACATGACTTACCTCTTGGTAAAGCCATGTTGACTGCTCTTAATGACCCCCTCATCCTTGATATGCCTAGAGATAGTGCCAAGAACAAGTTGTTCCATCACCTTTCCAGGGATGGAGGTGAGGCTGACCGGTCTATAGTTACCCGGGTCCTCCCGGCATATAGTTACCCGGGTCCTTACCAGCATGGCAAGAGTATATTTGCCATCAAGTGCATTAAGCTTGTGACTAAGGCTTTAAAACCAGGCATGGTGAGAAAGGTTGTCACGCAAGAGAAGACATGGGGAACACATGACCGAGAAAGGTCTCACACTTCCCCTGTGAAAGAGGCATTGTCTGGGGGCCCACCCCAAGTGCCTGCACATAAGCACACACAGAATGGGAAGTAACAGAAAGACTTAAGTCCATGCATGCGTGCAGAGCTGTAACCTCACAGGAATTAAGAGTGACAGTGGGACACCTCACATGGCTGGATTGCTGCCATGGATGGATACAAGCAATGGAGAAAAGCCAGGCTGGCAAGTTAAGGAACATGGTTTCAATCTACGCAAAGGGCTGGCTGCAACACACACTGCATTGCTTGGAATGAGTGACAAGACAGTCAAGACCTTATGGGTAAGGATCAGAGAACAGTCCAACATGGGTGACATTGTTGCTAGGTGCCTGCTACAGACCTCCTTATCAAGAATGGGAAGTAGAAGCCTGCATTTGAAGGCTGGAGGAAACTTCACAATTGCAGGCCCTGGTACACACTGGGGCCTAAAACCAGTCACATCTGATGGTGGGGTGTGGCCAAGCAAAAGCACTCCAGGAGATTTCTTGAATGTGTTGAAAATGATTTCTTGGTGCAAGTGATCAATGAGACAACTAGTGAAGATGCTCTGCTGGACCTGTTGCTCACAAACCAGGAAGAACAACACAGAGGTGTGGAAGTCAAGAGCAGCCCTGGCCACAGCAACTATGAAATTGTGGAGTTTTAACTCTTGAGCCAAGTGAGAAAGACAAACAGTAAAGCACACAGTGCAAGATCCAGTATCTACAGTTACAACATGGCACTTCAGGAGAGCAGATTTCAGCTTGTTCAGGGATCCTTGTAGAATCTCATGGAAGACCACCTTGGAGGGTGAAGGGAAAGCCTACGAGAGCTGGCTGATCTTCAAGGACAGCCTCCTCGAAGCACAAGAGGGATCACTCCTGCATGCAGGAATTCAAGCAGGTCTGACAATGGATCAGCGTAGGAAAAAAGTGAACCTGTGACTGAGCTCAAATGCAAAACAGAGTACATGGAAGGTGGAAGCAGGGCTGGGAGGAGTACACAGACATTATCTAATTGTGTGGGGGCAGAGTTAGATAAGTCAAAGCTCTGCTGGAGTTGAAACTAACAATGGATGGGGAGGGCAGTACCAAGGGGAGAAAACACATTAATTTTTTCCTCCAAAACTGAAGTTATACAAAAGAAACAGAAAACAGATCTTTGTACAACAAAGTGCTCTGCACATTTGCATCTGCTATTCATCCTTTCCTTACACACGTAAGGGAAAATCTGAAGAATCAGGGCTTCTAAGTGTGAACTTGAAGTCTGATCAGTTAGGAGTAAATATGATTTACTAGCTGTACTAGCTTACTCATAACCCTCTCTAAAAGAAGCAGAAGCACATGTGATTTCTTTAGCATGACTTCTGAGACACAGAACACAACAGCCTGAATCCCTCGACATAGCAACAGAATTTTTGCACTGAGAAGCAGTCACATTCCAGTAGTGGACATCAAACAAGATTATATTACAACACCTCTAGGAACACAGCTTTGCTTTAACCTCTTTCTGCTCTTTAGTAACTAAGATATACAAACAAGACAGCCTAATTAGGGAGTCTCTAGTCATCTGATTATACTCTGCTAGTGAAACAGTCTTGGTGTTCAAAAGTGACACTTTTCGGTGAACCAAATTGTTAGCTTTTTCTATCAAGGAATAATTGATATCATTACCCTTGCCATAACCTAGGTATTTACAATCACTTAGCCGTCTCTCTCTTCATCCCAAAATAGATCCCTGTCAAGACACAGCCAGCATATATTTAGTAGATATTAGTCATGGAAAATACAGAGGAATCGGCCTGGTGCAACAATGAGCAAAGGGAAATAAATAAATAAATAAAACTCCTTCACTTTCCACTTTAGAGAGGCATAGTTTTTCAAGACCTGCTATCCGCACACACACACTCTTAATGCTCACATGCCCCCATAGTGAAAAAGTAATGACAGAAAAAGTCAAGTTTACCTGTTAGTCTTCAGTTCTCCCCACCTAAAAGCAGACCTCAACTAAGAGATCCTCAGTAGTACAGATGTACTGTAAGAGGAACAGTAGCAGAGAGCAGATTAGAAGGTCAAACAGCAGAATTCCAACATATATCAGACTGGGAGGTGGGGGGGTAGGCAACACTGCTCTAAGTAATTCCCCCTCCCTCTCTGCAGCCTCTGCCCACATGCCCCATTCACAGGAAGCTCCAGTTTGTTTAGAGGCAGACTCCAGAAATACTGTTAAACTGGGGCAACAGTTTGACAACAGGTGTCCAATCTAGAAACTTCTACAAAGACTCTTTTAGTTAAAAAAGCTTCAAGTGCCTTTTTAAGTTTAAAAATGTTTTGGTATTTCGGGATACTGCCAACAAGACAAGTCTAGATGCCTTCTAGCACAACTATGCCTTAAGAAAAATAGCAGTACCCATGCTATATCATTTGCAGAAAATTCAAGTTTCCAATGAGATTGAATAAGTAGCAGACAAAAAAAAAAGCAAGAACTAAGTCACAGAAATCTCAAAATGTCTCACAGCAGGAATCTGGGGAAGAAGATGACACTCCTACACCTCACAAAATATAATATATTGAGAAAATTCAAAATGAAGATTTGAATAAGGTCCCACTCCTCAAGTTGACATTGTGTTTCCCAAAAATAATCTTCAGTGCCAAAGACCTGAAAAGGGGCGGGGGGGGGGAGAGGGAAGAGAAGGTCTGTCAGGTACATTACTAAAAACAAATGCAGGGGCATTTGTACAAAATCTTTTCTTAGACTCAAACTCTAAGAAAAACATAAATATATCTTTTAGAAAAGTGGAAGCTGAAGGAAAGTACAAGATGATTCAACATGTACAGCATCGTGAATACTTCTGCTAAAATGGGACTTGCTAGAATTAACAAGCCAGGGGTGTTTCAAGGTTACGAAGCACTCCAGCATTGCTGAAATAAGACAACTTGTGCCAGTATACCCAAATAGGACAACCACTACATTACACAGCTTTGAGTCAATTTAGTTTAAGGCATCAGAGTAGGAAAAATAAAATATCAGTTTGAGCTAAACAGCCTTTCCTGGGAGGAAGTCACAAGAGCATCCAGACTGTCAGATACAACACTACAGATCAATATCCCAAAATGTTACTTGAGGCAACATAAAGTGTACAAAGGCTATAGAGCTCTACTCATGTAGTACTCTTTTTTGCACATTTATGAAAAAGGAACAGCTTTCCTGCTGTACAATTCCAGCACTGTTACCGGAAGAATAAAATATTTACTCCTCTCTGTAGATGAGTCATACAAAAAGGCGCCCGAAAAGACCTTAAGAAACAAAGTTTTCCAAAACTTACATAAATAGGCATGCTGATACATAACTAAAATGGCTCCACCTACTGGTCAAAATACACATTTCCTTTGTCATGATGTTCTCTACAGCACCAAATTTAACTCGCAGTCAACGAGGAACTCGGAGGATGCCAAGCACAAACTAAATCAGACTCTTACACAGATAATCCCTTCTAATAACCATTGAGATATGCTGGCAAGGTAGGTTTGGGATGCTTGCATAATTCGTGTTTATTCTCAGAAAGACAAAAAGGAGCTTCTAAGATGTCAGGACTGACTTCCTAAACACAAATGTGCTTATTTTTTAAAAATAACAATGTAGTATCTTTCACATACTGCTAATTGTGAAAATGTAGATTTAGAAATACATATTTAAGAACACTGTAAGATTATCTGTACAAGCATCATTAGTCTCATTTTTTAATTCAGACATTTACTGATCTACAGGATTAAGTAGTTTGTGGTGCTTTTCTCCACCTGCCTTATTTGAATCTCACTATTCACATCACTATTTCAAAACATTAGCTAGACACCTATCTTAGTTTTAGCAAAAAAATAAAATAAAATAAAAATGAAACGTCCCTGAACTTCACCATTCCAGAATATGCTATACCAAAAGCACAACAGTATTCTTTGGAGACTTCCTCTAGCTAAATTCAAGTATATTCAAGTTATACTCTATTTTATCAATCACTAGTTGTAGAGCAGTTCTATTTACTAAGTACTACTTCAGGGCTATTAAGGATCCTGTGTAACAGGTATCCATATGTAAAGGATATGAATATTCAAAAGCCAACAACAATCACGGTGACATATCAAAAGTCACCTACAGAAGCAGATCAACCACACAGATTATAAGGCAACAACTTCTCAACTTGGTATACCCTACGGCTTATTTTGGACAGCAAATAAAACTACTGCAAAGAAGCCTAATTAAAGTCCTCAAGTAACAAATCAGGTTTTTGACATCCATGGTCAACGTTTTAAGAACTCAAAATGACTGCCAGCACATACAGTTAATAGCAGCTTACAGTACTTTAACCCAGAGGTGATCAGAGACATCGCCCATAGCCCACTGCATGGTGCGAGCTGTACGAGGTGTGCACCCTACCTAAACAGCACAACATGGAAAAGCAGCTTGTCTCAAAGGTCAGAGATTATGGTATACGCTATTGTCAAGCTAGTAAAATTCTCTCTCCACAGGGCTATTTAAGCCAAGGCACTGCCACACCAGTGTAACTGTATTGCTCTAACTTGTGGAGAGAGCATGTGTTCAGCCAGATGCCACGAACTCGTAGGGGAGAAAAGTTTCCTGCACAGTCCTCAATTACGCAGTACAAACACACCCTCAGTTACCCTTGTCCAGCCATAAAGGGAAAACACCGTTTCGAACTTACTATGTTAATATGAAAAGAATTATACATAACAGCATAGTATTCTTCAGAGACGTGTCATCTGACTTACCATCACAGAAGTCACACAAGAGGGCAATAAGAGGGCAAATAATCATACGAAAGAACACTTTGCACTACTTAATTTCTAAAACAGTAAGTCATCCAAGGTATGTGGAAGGATATGATGCAGTCAATTCTGTAAAAGTTTTACTGTACTGATGCTTACATTCTCACATATAAAGTACCACCAAGACAAATCAAAACACAGAACTATTTTAAAAGGAATTGTTTTAATAACCACCTAAGAGAAGTACTACATAGCTAGACAAAGTTACCAAGCTACCTGAAATGCAGTAGCTGGACCAAAGCTTAGTTCAGAAGCCATGGATTCCAGTCTAGCTGCCACCAAATACCTGGTTCTCCCTTGAAATCCATTCATGAAAATGAAGTTATATTTAAGACTTTTCTTGAAAAAAAGCACTTTGTGTTTTTTATTATTAAACTGCTGAAGTTTTAACTACCAGCAGATTCTGATAGTTAAGATACTTCTCATCAATTTGTGTTTCTTTATATTTCAAGTGGCTCTGATGTCTGTTACCCTATACTCCTACAAGCCTTCACAGGCTTTGTTATGGATTTGAGAAGCTGGAGTACCACACACCAACCCGTCCACTAAAATGATGCATCAGTGTAAGAGAATGGACTGAGCCCGCTGAGGCAATTACGTCTTTTGGTGAAGTGGACTGTACCTGAAGGAGTCTTCAAACGAAGCCTGAAGTGAAGGCCCAAAGCTGTCATTGAAACACAACCACTGTTGAACAGGAAAGTTTAAAACCCACCTGATAATGTGCATGCACACCTGTTAAATAAAAGTGGTAGCCAACCACATAGCCACTTCATAAACACAAATGCCTTCTCCAGTAAGATATGGCAGACCACATTACTGTAATGCTTTGATCAGGACAGCCAGAAGGAGAAGCCTGGAAACATGCTCTTCTCCAACAAGAGTCACTTTCAGTTCTATCATCACCTACAGTAGTGATAAAAACAGATGCCTCATTGAAAGAAAAAGAAGACACAGAGAAACATAAACCCATTACTTGGCCATACTGCACGGTCTACAACCTTGTGAACATTTTAATGATACACATGAAGTAGCATCAAATACTGAAGAAGAAAAAAAAAGCTTCCATCTAAATTTAAGAAAACAAAGTATTTTGAAAACATTACCTGCAAAATACCTAGAAACAGAACTGCAATATACATTCCTTCAAATGCTACTATTGCAAAGAAACCCACCAAACCACCCAGTAATGAACACCATAATGACAAAAACTAGAACCAAGATCACTGGCACGCAGTATCAAGCATTTTAATACCATAACTGTCAAATTCACCACCGTATAGAAAGCAACATACTAACACTACACTCCTATTTAAACAAGCCAAAAAAAGAATGACCATAAAGCAGCTGTTGAGGGAAGAGGAAAAACAAGACAAGCATACAGTAACAACTCCTCCCCACACTCACAACCTCCAGCTATTTTCAGCTCAGACTTCCTGAGGCTGTTGCTCATCCATTGACTAACCTCAATGTATCTGTCTTCCAACGCTTGTCCAGCCTCCTTTGAAAGTCCACAAAAACTCGTGTATACATCATATAGCAAGTATATCTGTGAATTCCCTACACCAAGTAAAGAACCACCTCCTTTTGCTTGTTCTGAACCCAGTGCCTAAGTGATTTGACTGTCTGCCTCCTCTTCTATCTTCACCTGCTGTCAAGTGAGTTTTACAGAGCATCACCATATCATTGTCTTCCATCACCTCTACTAGGTTAACAAGTCCTAGCCCATTCAATCATTTCTCATCTAGGAACTAACTCATATCTTGTTGCCCTTCAGTGAATCTTTTTCAGTAACAACCATTTTTTCCAAGATAAGGGGCAGAAGAGCTTATGGTATGTAAGGTATGAAAGAACCATAGATTTATGCAGTTACATTTCTTTCTCCTACTGTATTCTCTACTCATCCCAGATGTTCTGGTCATCAGTTGTGCTCTGGTTGTAACAACTATATCAGGCACTTGTTTCATCTCCCCCTTCCAAGTTTCATGTATACATTGACACCAAGCAGTCTCCTCAAAACACCAATGTCCTAAACACTTGATGATTCTCTTCTTTAAAACTGGACCTAAAATACAAAACAAGCAAGGTTAAAGGGTATTTTACACTTTTGATGAAATAAAACCAGTGGGGGGAGAGTTGACTGACAGAAGTGCTCCTCCATACAAGAAGCACCAGAGCTTACTTATTACAAATTAATACTGCATGAACACAGAACCACCTGATTCACCAACACCGGAGGGAGGGGAATCGTTAGGGAGTTCTTTGTTTGATCATGCTTTCGTGTTTTTAAGCTGCAGCACTTGAATTTCTCAGACTTGATTCACATTTTCTACAAAGTCCTTTCATCTTACTGAGATACTTATTTCTGAAAAAAACATGCACACGTAAGCAGTTTCAGCAAGCTCTGCTAGCAGGAAGGTGGCCTGTACTACCAGAAGCACAGGATTAGAAAAATTAAACCATGTTGTATTGTCAAAAATACTTGTATTTTTGATTAAGTAGCTTTCATGTATATAAAATTTTACTTCTTGCATACAAAACCCACAACAACTTCAACACTGCTACAGTATGTGATTGCCCAAAGATCAGCATGTCCTGTATTATCTTCGAGTCATTTATTTCAGGTGTCTTCCCTAGAAATTCCTTTTATCTAGTTCCTACCAACCTTCCCGCTCTCTCACTTTTCTAACCATTTCAGTTTTGTCTCAGCTGCAGTTACCTCCTGAACACACTTCGGCACCAAGGTCAGGCTCCTGACTAGGAGTTACAAGAAAACCAACTTGGACCACTTCACTGAGCACCTCTGTTCAAAACACATCAAAAATGACCACACAGCAGTACAGCTGCTCACGCACCTGTCCCAAAATTTCTGGTTAATTTCTGTTACATCAGAATCTACATGACTTCTTGCCAGGCCTGACAAAGATGTGCTCAGGGCACACTGACTTTCATGAAGTCTGCAATCCTCCTTTCATTTGGATTCACCTAAGGGTAACCATTAGCATCTCCCACTTTATAACTTGAAGCCCAAAGCTTTTGCAACTTGCTCCATACAGCCTAGCATCTCTTTACTAGATGTGAGTGTTCTCCTGCCAGCTAAGAAAAGATACCTCCTAACACGAATTAAACCTACCAAGCAGTCTGCTCTTGGTGAGAATTTACCTGGTACAAGCTAACACAAATTGGGAATATGCCCTTTTGGGGTAGAGACACAAAGGTGGAGAAGTAGTCTAGAACAGATCTACAAAACCTTCAGAGGTGGGCACATGCATTAATTTCTGAAACCAACATAGAAAGAACGTAAGAATTCACAGAATTTGCAAAGTTAACGGAGCTTTGAACCAGTGACTTAGCAAGGCTCCTGTGACAACAAAGGAAAGGCACACTAAACACACGGATGTCACAGGAAGCCAGCACTCCATCAGAGTGCCAGTTTTATCAAATGTGACTCCAGTCTCTCCTTGAAGGACAGCAGGAAGGTGATGAAAACCCGTGTTTTCAGTGTCACTTCTCTGTCCGCCACGGCACTCTTTGTGTCACAAGCCACACACCGCTCCTCTCCAGGCGCCGAGAACACGCCGCTGTGTGACACCTCTGTGGAAAAGGCCTTGGAGCAGAATGTCAGAGCAAGGGCTTGGAGGCTCATTAACAAAATCCAGACCTTGAGTCATCTGAAGGGAGGGGAAATTACAACCGTGGAACCGCATGTATTTCTCGGTAGCACAGGAAGTCAGGCAGCACATGTCTGCTCACCCAGCCCCCGGCTCGGGGAGGAAGCGAGCCCCGGCTCCGGGATCTCACCCATCTCCCTCCACCAACGCTCCCTGACCCCGACCCAAGGACGGGACACCCGCCGGGGGAACCGCGCCCCCCACCTGCCCCGCCGGGCGGCCGTGCGACAGGGGGGGTCGCCGCTCGCCATGTGTGCGCACTTCTCCCTCGCCCAGGAACTCGTCACAGCCCGCGGGGCCGGGGGCAGGGAGAGAGGCGAGGCCAGGGGCGGCCGCGCCGCCCACCGCCGCC
>VZRW01008973.1:13324-35996 GCA_013398125.1 Aegotheles bennettii
GCCGGGGGGCTCCGGCCCTGCGAGAGCAGCGAGCGAGCTCCCGGCGCCGGGGGACGGAGCGCGGCGGCGCTGCCCGTGGCTCCGGCAGTTCGACGCCTGCGGCGCACAGCGCCCCTGCGCTGGCCGGCGGCTGCTGCCAAGCTTCCACCGAAATTTTCCATGCCAGGTGCCTGCCCCAGCCGAGTTATTTATTTATTTGTGGGAAAAAGTAACCACAATAATCCGGTCCTTTCCAAAGATAATATTATCTGCCCGTGTATGACTATCCCAGGCACCCTTTGCTCAGAAGGGGGGGTCACGCTGTGCGCTCGGCTGCCTGTGTGGAGCTTCGCTCCAGCTGAAGTTCTGAGGAAGGACGGACGGTGCAGGTTCTGTCTGGCAGAGGTAACTCGGGCCCCCTCTGCTTCTGAAGCTCACACCCCCCTCCGGGCACGCTCGGTTCCAAAGCGTCTTGTCCTGGTGGGACTGAACACGCACAGGCAGCAGAGGGACCGTCCCGTCCCGCTCCCCGTTCTGGGTAAGGCACAGACAGGCACC
This sequence comes from Aegotheles bennettii, assembly GCA_013398125.1. Lineage (NCBI taxonomy): Eukaryota > Metazoa > Chordata > Aves > Caprimulgiformes > Aegothelidae > Aegotheles > Aegotheles bennettii. The sequence goes on from VZRW01008973.1 coordinate 13,862, forward strand.
ACCCGGGGCTTCCCCTTCCATCCACACCCACCACTGCTGGGGCAGAGGTGTCTGCCATGGCCCCTTTCCCACCCTGAAACCCTGCCTGGCCTAACGGGACAGCTGCCTTTATTTGCCCAGGACTTCTGGACTGAGTTGTCCATGAAGCTCTGATACCGTAAATGGAACGAGCTGACATGCACCAGCAGGACAGAGATGCCATGCGGCCCCACAACAGGTGGGATACAGCCAACACCTGGGACCACTTCGGGATGCTCTGGGCTTGGTGCTTACTTGTTACACACAATATGTGAACTCCGAATGGCTCCGAAGCATCAGGAAGAAAATATCAGTGACTTCACTGCAGGCCTGGTCCCAGCTTGTCTCCTGAAGTGACAAAGTCTGGGTGGGTCACTCACAGAGAGATTCCAGGATCAGACTGGGATCACAGGGGGTGCAGTGTAAAAGAGAAGGCAGACTTACTGACACAGGTATGACATGGTCAGGACAGATCAAGGCAAGTGGACTGGAATTATACTGGGTCACAGACAAACCCTCTCAAATGGACAAGAGAGCTGCTGGTCTTATCAGTAGCTTTAGATGCAGCAAACGAAAGGAATGCGTGCATCAGCAAACACCGTGCTGGACTAAGAACACTATAAAAGGAGGCTCTGCAGAGCCTGCAGACAAAAATGTAAACCTGGCTGTAGAGGCAAACCAGGCCTCTCCTACTGCCTACCAGCAGGAGGCTTAGCACAGCTTCTGAGACCCACTGGCTTTGGAGGCCGGGCACAGAATAGCAGACGGCTCTGAACCTCTGCCTGAGCACCAGCAAGAAGAGCCGGTTGTTGACCAGAAGTCCTCTCTATGCTTTTCAGGAAAGGCAGTGACAGAGACAGATCAGGCTGCAGATGAAAATAGTCCACTGTTTCTCTGAACAGAAGCAGATGTCCTGGAGGAACAGCAGGTGCACACACTGTTGGATGGCTCTGGGCACAAATGCAATCCTGGCCATAAGGCCAGAGCTCCTGACCCGTACAACTTGGAGGAAGCTTTAACACATGACTTGGCATGGGTCTACAGCAGGTCACTACAACCTGTACTTTGAGGAACATATCATTAGTGTAAGCTATACCCGCCTAGTTGTACTGAGGAGATGAAATAAGGCAAGCTATGTGGAACTGACTGAACAGGGAACAATCTTAACACACTCTTCAATCAAAGATTATGACCCAGATCAGGTCTCAGCTGAGTTTGAACAGATAACAGACAGAAATAAAGCACTCTGCACAACCACCACAAAAATAATAACCTTGATATAAAGTGGCTTGATACATCCGCATTGTAACTGTGACCTATTCTGCCCTTTCCTCTTCCAGGAACAGTACTGGCAGAGTTTCAACTCGGATAAACCATTGAAAATGATCTTGCACTAGACAGCATGGATATAATGGAGATGGACTGTAGTTCCAGGTCCCACATAATTAGTGCTAAATAGATGTCCTGTAAGGCAGATCACAGAGGTCCTCCTTTGATATCGGGACGAACACAACCCATCTTCATGAGCACAGAACTTCTCCATTCTCTGGGGACTCAGCCCAGAGAACAGTAATATCTAAAGTAAGGACTTCCCATAATGTGCAGTAAACTACTGTATTTGGTGAAGTTTCACAGGGAACAGCAGACAGTGTTTCACTCACCCAGAGGGACTCCATCAAAAAGGAGCCTACTGACATGAATGTCAGTTAGGTTTTGGCATTAAAGGATGTTCCTTTTCCATTATCCTCTTGGTCTCTGAAGAGGGTTCTGAAGAGGAATCTCTGACAAGATGCTCTAGCACTCATCTCCCTGGCATCAGAGAATACCCAACAGACAAACCAAAGTGAAGTAGGGCCCAGCATTCATTCACCATAGTTCCTTTGGCACACTATACTGAGAACAATATCTCCAGGTGAACACCCAGTCATTTGCTGAGCTGAAAAACTTGTTTGCTCGCTGCATTCCACCTGGTCACCATATGTACAACTATGGCAGAAAAGGCCTACCTACCTTCCCCATGCCATGCTGCCTGAGTGAAAAGAAAGTGATGCTTCTGTTCACATCAAGTTGACCAGAACTTCATAGTGTTCAAAAACTACGTTTTCCAAAAGCCCTTACTGAAACACAACCAGGCCAGTTTTGCACATACGAGCATAAGTACAACTGTCATGGACACACCAGAAAACACATGAATATCTTTTAATTAGATAATGTACCTGGTCCACCTCGAGTGGCCTGATGGTGTTTTTCCTCCACTCCTCTTCCTCCCTTTCCATCTCCCACCCCCCTACGCATTCTTGGACATGGTGGAAGAGGCAGAAATTGTTGGATAAGCCTCTGATTAGGAAATTGCCTGTCTCCTTAAGGCAGAGCCATCAGTGTCAGCTTTACACTTTACTCTCCTGCTGTTTAATTTCTTGCCAACTATCAGGCATTTAGAGGGCTCAAAGGAAGGAAGGTAGGGGCTGATAAAAGCACCTTCCATCCAGCCTGACACCAGCAGCCGATCCACTCCAGTCATCAGCTGTTCTGGCAAGTATGACCTCTGGCAGGAAGTTACAACAGACCTCACAAACAGGATGAAACAGGTGTTTGATGGGATAACTGCAACAGCCATTACCTCTATCAAAGTAGACCCTTTCTCAAGCTTTTTGTCTGTTAATACTGGTTGTTTTTACAAGCTGACACAATATCATAATTGAAAACATTGGCAACTTTAATGGTGAAGAGTACCTGGAACTGGTAATCACAAGAGGAGATTTTTTTAGCAGCAGTAGTGCTCCTAAGAAGAGCCCTAAGGATGGTGAAGGAAGAAAATGCTTGGAGTCAGTATTTCATAGTCCTTGTTACCTTTTCTCCCTAGAGAAAGCAGAAGTCATTTCCATGGCTAGGACAGAGTCTCAGGACAGGAACCACAAATGGAAAGAGAAAAGGAGAGAGGAGCTGAGGGGAAAAGAAGGTAAGGAGACTGGCCCTTCTTTCTCATTAGTGCATCTGATGCTAGCAGAAGCAAACAGAAATTCAAGACATGAAATCACTGTGTGAGGAGAAGAGGGATGCATAGCTGCACTAGGACAAAGAACATTTAAATAGGAGTAACAGAAGTCAAACAAAAGGGATATAAGGGCAAAGAAACACAAATAGTAGTGCAAACAATCACAGGTACAGAAGGAAACAGGCAAGAGAAACACCTGGGTAGGCTGAGAAGACTGGCTCCAAGCAAAGACATGGAGTAAGCTTGGGGAGAAAGATGCTTATCTCTGGGGAACAGAAACTAAGTATCAGATGTTAAAAGCAAGATGGGAGGAAGAAGGGGTGAGGAAAGAAACACACAAACTAGGGCTGCAAAAGGAGAAAGAGGCATTCTGGCCTAATGTTCTTAAAGACAAAGAAAAGGGTCTAGGGAGACAAGAGTTCTCTGCTAGGAGGCAGAGTATAGCAGAAGAACTGAAGAGTCTCAGGACCCCTGTCAATATACTTTATACATCACAATTTAAAAAATGATACTTTCTCCTACATGGTCAACTAAACTGTGCATTCTTTACATTTAGGTACCTGTTTGCCAGGTTCAGACTGCAAAAAAGCCAAAGATATTTGCAAATAAAGCCAGAAGATGTTGCATTTGAAGATGAGCATCACACAATACTTTAAAAAATTACCAGTTGCAGGTGTCTAAAATTGGATACTGGAGATTAGTTGAAACTCTTGACATTGTTTCACAAGCCATCTGCAAAACAATAAATACCCCTTCCCTTACTCGTGAAGACTGCCCTGTAAGTCAATGCTTATAAAACAACTAGACATATAAATCTGAATACTAGTAAAAAACACAAAAGAAAAATAGTAATTTCACCCCCAGAGCAGTAAATAATAAAATAATAAATACATCCTAAGTCTGCACAACTAAGACAAAACACTGAGAAGTTGTTCATTAAGTAAATGCCGTCTTATTTTATGTGCTGAATGCAGTAAGAATGGTCTTGTAAAAAAACCCAACAAACTGAAGCAACTGTGTAAACAAAGACCATCTCATAAGGCATATGAAGAACAGGGTCAAATCAAAACAGCAACCTGCATTCCGGCAGATCCCAAACTAAGATTTACATGAGAGTGTTGTCTCTGTACAGTTTGTGGGTGTAATATTAAATGCAAAATTGTGACTAAATATTTATTGTATGTCAATATGGTCAAGGATCAAAGTTATTCTTCTTTCTTTCCAGAAGATTTATTGTTCTATGTGGTTTTTAAATGCTTATGAAGAAATAATCACAGGCCTGAGGAGTTCATAATCTAAAGCTAAGAAAAAAACAGACTAGAGGACAAGTGCAGCATGTTTGAGGTATACCAAAATTAGCAAATTCCAAAGTTGAGGCATAATCAATACCTCTCCTAAAACCACCTCTGTTGTGATTGCCCTCAAAAGATATTTCAGTGTAAACAAAACAGTGATGTCACCATCATTACAGTCACTAGCTTGAATGAATACGAGTTCAGATGAGTAAAGCAGATTTGAAAGGTATATAGCAAGTCAAGACAGGTTACTTAGGAAATAAAATAGCTTCCACTTCATTTTCTCTCCTCAATTCTCCTGTCCTTTAGAAGATTGTCTTTATGTTTCTTTTTTTTCTTCCACGTAAAGAGAAAGAAAAATACACACTTTAAAACAGATATGTGTTTAAGCTGTTACATAGTTCAAAAAGAGTTTTTAGTCCAGGGAATTTTGTTTTGCTTTGTCTTTAAAAAAAGAGAAAAGTCTACTGCTTAATCATTTTCTGGTATGTTGTAATACTGAAATCAGTACAGACCTCTGAACAGAAGGAAAAGATTTACTAGCTTCAGTATATAGAACTTGGCCATTTTAGAAGGCATGGTCAGATAGTATGAAAGGACTCTTAACAAAATACCAAATGTCTTGATTGTGTGTCCGTCTGCTGCTATTTATCCCTCTTTAATACCAGCTTTACTCATACACAGTACCTACTTTGTCCAAGTACAGTAACACAAATAAGGAACTTGGCAATCAACAGTAGCAACAGCAGACTTCAAATACAATTTTCAGTCAAATTTCTATACATGTGAAAATATATGCAGCTGATTTTTAACATAAATTTGTATTTCTTCTCCCATCCAGCTTGTGTGCAATATTTCAAACGTAAGAAATTTCTGCCCCCTATATAGAAAAGCAGTGAAATCCACTCTCAGACTTATGTTTAATGCTCACGGATCAGGGTGCCAACTCAGCATCACCATGGCTGGCTTACTGCAAGAAGAGGCCTTCTTGACATTCCACCTTTACATTGTTTAGCTCTATGGTAGCCACGATATTTACTTTTTTCTTAGGACAAAGAAAGGAACAGTTGTTTAACTTAAAAGGCAACATTGGCACAATTTAGGCTGGAAAAAGTTTCTGGACACCAGAAGAATGAAGGCCTAGGGACCTCTTTTAAGACAGGGCCAGGGCAGCCTTGAGAAAGCAAGAAACTACTTAAAGGTAAACCTTGAAGTAGCCATTAAGGATTTTGCATGTAAATGCTTGCAGTAGGAGAGGACTCATCCAAGAAAAGCTTCTAAGAAGTTCTTCCCAACCCTGTGGTCTCACAGATTTCACAGCTGCACTTGTTCCTTGTTATCTATATAGGCTCTCAGTGTAATAATTGAACCTCACCCATGCAGCCCTCACATCATCAAAACAACCAGTACCCTTTATAATAGCACTAGGTAGCCTAAAGTCCCGAGTTTAACCTTTAACCCGTTCCTCAGTCAAGGAAGGTTAGTCAACTTCTGTAAAAATTTTTCACAGGCACAGAAGGAAGACAGCACATAAACACTGAAGATATTAATATATCCTAGGTTCCAGGTAGAAGAGGTAAATTGTGCAATATGGGACACCAAATCTCTTTTCCCATAAGGCTCTTTAGATGATCGTATTCTTCCCACACAATTTCTCTTCCATCACCCCAGGGAGTTTAATCATACTTATTGTGATGAAAAGCCAACTTCTAAATGAGTTTGGACACCCTCTGGACGCAGTTCCAAAACGCCCAATTAATTACATGCCAATTATCTACATGCAAAATGCCTTCAGAGTTGGCCTTTCTATTTCACAATGTCGTACCACAGGATTTGGTGACTGTACCTTTAAAATCAGTTGAAACATCATCTGCATTAATATAATTTTCCTTTCTTTCAATAATCAGTTTAAACATAAAAGTGGGGTTTGTTTTAACTTTTTATCAGTAGAACCATTCTTTACTCAGTACCCTATCAGTAGCTTAATTTTTGCTTATGAAACTATATAACTGGGCTAAAAAATAATAACAAAAATAGACACTATATTTATTCAATTACTACTTTTCCAAATTAATTCTCTTCACTATGTACTAAGTTTTCAATTAGCTGTTGTGGTCTTTGCTTTCTGACCAACGACATAGTCAAAAAGCATAACTAACTTCAGATATTTTTCTTCTATATTTGAGAGGTTTCAGCTCCTGGGAAGTGAGGTACTTGGGTTACTTAGGGACAGAAAACAGCAACATAACGAAGTCATAGACCTGTAATATTTAAATAAATAATTATAATTAATCAAATTATAGTAAAACATTCTCTAATTACAGATTGCAACTTTAAGTGTTTTACTGAGTATTACCAAATTTATCAAACACTGCCTTTTCTAACTCTTGTGTTCAAGCATAGCCCTATATATTACTATTTTCTCCACAAGAGTTAGGAAGCCTTTACTTTCAAAGGGGAATTAAGCAAGAAGATTTGAGTTGGCAAGAATATACCAATAAGACAGGGAGGCAAATCTTTCACTCCTGGCCTCCTGAGAGGGAAGAGATTTGAATGTTGTTTCTTACACAGCATGGAGAGGATAGTGAAAAATGTTTTTGTTGATGAAGAACATGACTGATGCAAATGAGGTTACACGTCCCACCAGGCACAGCTTTGTGATATTTTTGGGGAGGAAGTGGGTGGCCTGATTTGCTTCCTCCCTCATTTAAAGAGAAATAGTTGCTGCATAGGTCATCATTCCCACTATCTCTGGTTTTCTGGCACTGATAGAGGAGCATGTATATAAAGAACATTTATTTACAAGTCAAATTCATGTCCCACATTTTGTTATGTTGTAATTAACTTTAAGATGACAGCGCTGCGAAAAAGCTTTATGTATTCCCTAATGCAAATCAGATTACGAATTACTGACATTTATAACCTTCTTGTGAGGGGACTGTTGTCAAAGTTCCTTGTGTAAATGCAACTGCTAGAAAGTCCAAGTCTCCTATCTGAGACTTCTAAAGAATAAATAACATAACAATGCACTACATTAAGATTCTCAACTCGAAAGGAAAAAGAATCGATGGCAAATTTAGCTGCATTGTTCAGGAGATAAACCGATTACAGCCCAAATCCAGAGATTACTGTCCCTCTGGATATTTTTCTTAGCAAAGACAACTCCTCACAAATCACCAATAGATAACACAAAACAAACTAATACATTCCAAGTCCTTGTAATCTGATCTATTCTTTTATCTTTTTCTTTAATGAAGAAGCATTCATCAGATTGTCCTAAGAGGTGGCATGTCCACAAAGGAGTCCAGAAAAATCAGATCACGGTTGAATATTTTCCTGAGCCACTGTAAAAGTACACTCTTGTTCTTGTCATTCAGGTCTCTTCCACTCATGTGCTTTCTCTCCTAATGGCTTACTGTATTTCCAGTATGGAAATCGCCATGGAACAAATCCCAAACATTAGTCAATTTGGGGCAAATAAACCATGAGGGTTAGAGCAAGAAGAAAGCAGCCAGAAATAAGAATGGCCAGCTAAGCAAAGCAAGGTACAGCATGAGCTGTCTCAATTCCTAAATTGCCTGTACTCCAGTCTAGAAGATTTACTGAGTGAGCTGGCAGTGTGCTTAGAAATGATGGCCCCAGGCCATCACAGTGAAAATGGAAACTGCTACCTGCACTTTCTGTGCTATATGACATAAGTTCTTATAATATTTATGAAAGTACTGAATTGTAAGTAAATGCTACCCAGGACAATTGTTCCGTCAACAAATGGAACAAATGTTTCTGCAGCACTCTGGTAACTGAGTAGGAGTCAGATTACATCCCATCAGCCAGCTGGGAAGCTAAGTTTTCCCTTGTGATGGCGAACCACCAAGTTGTTATTGGCAAGATACAAATAGCTGTGTCCCCGACAGACATCTAGGCACTGAATTTCCAATTATGGAGAAGTTGCATTTAAGAGTTTCAGATCTGAATTATGGACTTCACCTTAATTCAGCAGCTATTGCAAAACAATTTGCCTGTCAAATTACAGGCCAATCTAGGAAAAAAAAATTATCGGTTCAGCAGAAGTTTGGTAATGTACTTGCATTTGTCTAGTAAGGGATTAAGATGCCTATAGCCAGACCACAAGGATTTTCAGTTTTAGTAAAACATAATTATTTTATCTCAAAGGCATATTTTTTTTATTGATTCATATTAGTGGAGGAAGAGGTGAGAAGGAAAGTTGGAGTCTATACATATCAAAATTTAGACATAAAAGATAAAAAGCTTCTTGGATTTTCTTCCTCTAAATTTTCAAAATTAGAATTTTATTCCATCTCCACATCTTAAAATTCAGTCTCAAATTCCTGTCTGATAATAGAAAAGTCAGATTTCTTGAAAGACAAAACTTTTCTCTTTGTGCGCATGCAGCTCGCCTGCCACAGCAGAAAGTTTCATACACAACATTCACTCAGGAATTCATCAACAGTGACTTTAGTAAAATCAGACATTGGATCATTTATGAAATAGATTGGAATTGCTATTTATTGAATACTATTTACTGACTATTTTTCTGGCAACTTTCTATCTGCAAATGTAGTTCAGTCTGTTAGATTTCCTCTTTTAAAGACTTGAAGTAGAATCAATATCTAGAGAAAATAAGTTTAAATAAGTAATAAGGAAAGAGAAAATACATGGAAACAAAATATGGAAGTGCATTATTTGGGAAAGATACTTACAAGACACAAAATATTACTTATACCTTTTAAACCAGGCTACCTAATCTGAAATGCTTTATGTCTGTAACCAGATGTCTGTACCAATCACTAGATTGCCACGTGTGCCAAATGTGTTACAGCAGTTACTCTAAAAGTTAAGAAAATTTACATTCTTAGTGCACATGTAACAATTTAAACTTCAAACAGTCAAACCTGGAAAAAAATTCAGAAAATTGCTCTCCTTGACTCTCATCTTAAGTCAGCTCCCAGTTACAAAATTCTTGCTTACTTTGGTAACTGTTGCATCTGCTAAAGTATTCCCAGTCTAAAGTACCAAGGATCCCCGTGTTACGCTCTCAGGGGTGGTATCATGCAGGACACACACCTCATTTGGGCTCATTGTTCAGGGTACCTGCAAGAAGAAATGGAAAATGGTAAAAAACACTGTACTGGATCAAATCATAGCTCCTTATGTTCCATATTCTGCTTCTGACACTGGCCTGCTGCAGAGGCTTATAAAAAAAAAAAAAAAAAGAAAAAGAAATAGAATATTTTAGTGTGGTCTTTCCCCCGGTACATCCTCCCAGTTCTCAGCAACCAGCACAGGGATCTCTTAGTCAGAAGGCTGTCTCCACACACCATGTTCAAGAACTGCCAACAGACAAATCCACAGCTTTCTCCAGCACATATCTGAATTAATTCATACTTTTGCTGATCAAAAAACTGCCTTCTGTGTTCAAACTGCTTTGTAACCGAAGAAGTTAGAGTACCCAGTTAAGTTACAAAAAATAACAAATATAAATTTCCTGCTAATATTCTCTGTATCACATCTGATTTTGTAAACCAGTCATTTTATGTCTCCAAGGAAGGGGCCATCTTTTCCTGGTGTGACCGATGAGACCAGGTCACTGTGGTCCCTCCTTTGCATACAATGTCAGTTTGTACCATTGAATCCCTGTGCCCATCTCCAGCTCTGCTGTACTCTGAGGCACAGCTGTGTACAGTATTGAAACTGCAGGTTGCTAATACTAACACAACAGTATCTTCTTTTTATTTGCTATTCCTTTCCTAATAATTTCTAACATTATGCTGGTTAGTTTGCCCACCACTGAACACTGAGCTCACTTTTTCATAGGATTATCCACAGTGACATTCAGTATTATCTCCCTTACACTAACTAGAAGCAGTGGCTCTGAGACACATCAGCAGACTCACTAGCACTTTGTGAAGAGTTGCACAGAATTTCTGTTCACCTCCAGTTTTGATACAAATTTTCAGATTCTTTCTTCTTTAGAAAAAAATAATATTCACTATCCCAGTTTAAGCATTTTATCAGTGGATATAAGAGGATTTTTGAAACAAATGTTAGCACCATGTCCAGGACAATGAACATTCTTATGGCACCACAGGAATAATGTTGCCATGAGTACAAAACATCACAGGACAACAACAGTATTACCTAAAGCGTTCTAGGCTAAGCTGATTTTTAGGATGTTGACTTTGATGATTTCTACCAGTGTTCTAAATGAAGGTTTGCACTTATAATTAACATACACTCAATTTCAAGATCCCATTTACAAAACTTAACTCTCCTGCAGCCTGTTTATTTAAGCTTAGAAAGTGTTTTCTTTTTTTTTTCTTTTTCTTTCCCCCATGTTTAGAGTTCTAATACTCCAACACTATTTGAATATAAAGACCCATACTAAATATGTCTAACAGAAGAACATCTTGGCCTGGATGTAGAAGGAGTAGAAAAAGCCAAATACAGTCTCTGCTGTTTCGCTCTTCCCTGAACAAGATATACTGAGAACAAAAGTCTCCCCTACTAAAGATTTGCAGCTTGTGTAAATAATTTTGGCTACCCTGGCTTGACTGCATCTGTGTCAAGCAGTCCATGTACAGTCTAAGCAATAGCACTATATCATCTCAAAAGTGTGCAGTGAGAGACGGGGAAAAAAAGTTGACCACACATGAGGCCATTCTGAACTGTGAACCAAGCTGGCACATTAGCATGGCATGCTGCTGGGGCTAATCACCCTGGTGAGAAATAGTCCATATAGACATACCCTCAGATAGTTGCTGACATTTTATGACTCTTCTTTGCCGTTTATGGCATCTACCATTTTTAGCCAAGAAATATTCTTATTTTATTTTTCTCATTTTCTGTACTAGAATTCTGTTCAACAATCCTGTATGAGACTTCCCAGTCTAAAACTACCACCACTCTGCTGAACTTTGAGGGCACCAGGCACTGTCAATGGTTTGGCATTCCACCTTATCTCCCCATCAGCATTTGTCTTAAGCTTTTATTTATATTGTTCTGTCAAAGCAAAAACATACAGAGGCAACTCTTTTTATCTTCAGCTGTGTGGTGTGGTTTGGAGCACAGTTTCATTTATAATCAGTCCTGCTTAAATTGTGAGTAAAACATCCATTTACACCAGCAGATACAGAAATTGGGTTTACACATTCAGTTCTGACTTAGTACAACCAGTGGTTGTAAAACACTTTTCATTCTCTAATTGCAAGGTACAATAAGAACATACCATCTTGCAATTATTATACACACTCAGTTTTTGCTCTGTGTAATATGAAATTACTATGATAGCTGCAGAGAAACACATTACAGAAATCTAGGATACCAAAATTGCCTGTAAAACCAAAGTTTTTAGGATTTGATTTTTCAAATAAATTATAAAATATAATGGCAATGTTAGGGACCCTAGTTTGGCTTCTAGTATCAGATTCTCCAAGATATTTAAGTGTTACTGTTGTATCACATTTTACTAAGAAATTTGCTCTCCACCATTAGTTTCATTTGAAAGAAAAAACACTCCTGAAAATAGTTGTTCATTCAACGCTAACATCAGTTCAGCAAAGCTCTGCACAAATCTTCCAATACAGGGTATGGCTTTCTTTGTTCAAGCTTCTAAATTAGGTTATATAGAAATTTATTAGAATTTGTATCACCCACCCAAAGCCCTGTATAAACTCAAAGCTCTGCAAAGCGTAATACAAACCAAAGATAGAATACTGTAGAGGGAAATAAAATGCCAAACATAAGCTTCATAATTTGCCAAGAAAACTGCAGATAAAAATAAAGCTTGGAGGTTAACTCTAATACTTGGCTGCAGGAAAGCTTACTTTACTGAGGACTAGAGTTTAGAATAACTCCCCAAAGAACTCCTGCACTAGCAGGAACAGACTGCAGGGACTTATGTTATTTAGAAAACAATTCCTTCTAGAGCCAGAATTATTAGCTTTCAAGAGCACATCTGGCTTTCCCTCTTCTCAGTTTTAGTTAAACCAAAATTATTTTGACAATAGTATTTTTGGAGAAGACCAAGAGTGGATAAGAATGGTTCCATCAAAAGAAGACAGTTTTGTGACAGCAATGATAAATTCCATTATGTCTCCGAGCAGGAGCAACAGTAATAAGACATTTCTGACTACTATACTCTCCCTGTAGCTACAGAGGGAAAGGATTTTTCCCTGTGAGAAGCTACACCCAAAATATCTCAAATGTTTTAGTATATCACTGCCCTCTCAAGATGTCTAGGCCAGAGACAAGTTACAATCCTAGTGTTTATTGCTACTAGCAAGTTTCGAGCTTTGCACATTGTTCCATACAAGGGATTATGTCCCACAGTTTATTTCTACCACTGAAATGCTCTGTTCAAACCTAGTCCCTGAGAGCAGGATTATACTAGCTGTTTGCAGTGCTCATGGCAGTAAGGAAAAATCAAGTTATAACTAGTGAGACTCCTTCCCTTGCACCTATTCTTTCTCAATCAGTGTCAGAAGGCTGGCGTGTGGTCCCATAGCTGTATAATATAATCTGAACCTGGGCTGCTGCAGTCCTGCTCTCCTTTGCATGCTACCATTTACTTCTCTCATGCTAGCATTGCTGCTTCTGCAATTATTCAGGGAGGTGAGCCAACAGAAAACCAATCCTAATAAAAGGGATTAATTTTTGGCTGGCTCAGCACTTGGAGGAAAGAGGACCATGGCAGCCCCCGGTAATTCAGCTACAGTTGCTGCAATACCGCACCTTTATTCTCACCTCCAGTTTCCCCATCACATCAGACTCCTCTGTCCTCTTCATTAGATTTTCAAATCAGAACCTTGTGTTTTCCTCTTGCAGCTTCCCACAGTTAGCCTAAGCTCTCCGTAAGCATCCCAAGCTATCTTATTCTTCCCTTCCAATCCCCCTGTGCTTAATATGGGTGAAATTGCTGACCTGTAGTAACAACTTCCTATAAACACAGATCAAAAATATCCCTCTTGTTTACTTACTGTGCCCATTTGCAAGACTTGTTTATGTGATTGTATTCTTTGAGGTACTGGTAATGTCTGTGCTAGATACTGTACAAATACAGAACAAAAATTTCAGCTGGAGACGCAAGGCAATAAAAATGACATATCCTAGATCCCATAGAGCAGTCATTCCCAGACTATGTGTGTATCAGTAGCAATACCTACAGTGGTGGTACCTATCGCTATTGCCATTACTATGACTGATACACAGCAAAAAAAAAAAAGAGTTGTGAGATAAGGAGCACTTGTGTTACTGCTGAGCTGGACACTACTAAATAAACCAGCCATTATGCATGCTCACTGTGCCTGTATTTCCACAGCCTAGTCTGAAGGAGGGAAACATGGATTACTGTGAGGCTCAGCAGAGAGAAATAGGGTGCTGTGATGAAAAGCCACTCCAGCCACACCAGCTGCAGAGGTGTCTTCAGGAGCAGCAGTGACCCAAGCCAGCAGGCCTTGCTATAGAAGAGGGGTGGGATTGTGCTCCTCCTGTCATACTGTTTAAACACCCCAGACAGCGGCTCTCCCACTCTGTCTTCAGACACACGATCTAACCTTGAGCCCACTTTCAGCCTGGTTTGGCAAAGTCCACACTTGCTGGCTTTGGCAGAAGCGCACTGTGTGTCGCCTGCGTGCTGCTGACACGAGATGCCTCACTGCCTCCCATGCTATTTCAAATGCAGAGATTCCTCAACAACACCAAGCTCGCAGGATGAAACGGAGGTGACTCAGCACTACCAGCATGTTTTTTTCAGGTGGTAGGGCAGGGACAAATCAAAGGCCGTTCCTTCTATCCTTCCTACAGTCCTCAAGCAAGATGCATACTGTAAATCTTTGGCAGCCCAAACTACCTTTGTTAACAGGCCCAAACATGATTCCTGGTAACAAAATCTGGACTGTGTTACTAAAATAAGACAGCAGAAACTAAGTGCTCTTTAGACATACTTTGGCAGTAGATTGCCAGCACAGGTGCCACATGACTGGTCCTGCTAAGAACAATCTTCCAGCAACTGTCTTTGTTCTTGAGGCAGTATCTACTTCAGTCGTTTGCTGGAACTCCACCACCTAGGAACCCAGACACCAGAGCCATCACTCTCTTCTGCAAAGCCCATTTCCTAGCCCATCTTGTCATGCAGTATCACCATCTTGAGACTGTATTCCTATCTGGGAAAGGATTCTTAGATCTCTTAGGCCTGTGGGCTTGTGTTGACTCTTAGATCCCACCACAGGACACATTTACATGGCTGCTGCAGCATGGAAAGCAAAAGTAGGCTCTGCAGAGAAACACACTAGGTAAAGGCACAGCAAGAACCTGACTGAGAAGCAAGGAAAACACACAATCCAGGCCGCTCTCCTCCAGAACAGAAAGGTCGTTGACAAACTTGGCAATGATGTGACTCAGTGTTGTCCCTCGTGCTTCGTAAGAGCCAGGAGCACAACTGTTGGCAGGGCCCACTGAGAATGGATTTAAGGGATTGTCCTTGACAGCAAATACACATTGAGGAGGGGATACAGGCTTCCTGTACAGCTCTGTCCTTAGTCAGGTCAAACCTAGACTTTGAATGAGACATGGTAAGAGAAGACAGTTCAAGTGACACTGTGGCACATACTTTTCTCACTCAGGAAGTCTGCAATCTACATTCCCCCTCCTTTTGAAAGTATGAGATGTATACAGGTAGCTGGAGAATAAATAATTTGACTTTTTAAGACCAACTTATTCCAGAGGCATGTCCCAACAAAGCAGACTGAAGGCCCAAGAAGCTGCACTGAGACGCGCACCAGAAGGCTAGCAGAGCACTCAAAGTTCCTGACACTGGAGAGCAGTGTGACAGCCCATTGGCCCATGTGCAACATGCAGCTACTTGCATCCCCACTGCACCCAAGTAAGCAGTTCAAACTAACACTTTTCACCTCACAACTGCGGCAAGCAGAGACCACCCATGTGGCCAGTTCCCACAGCGCAGCTGGCAAGCACTTGCTTATACAACTTTGCAAGTGCTCACACCCAAATATGTTTCTCAGTCAATTAATTTTGACAAGGTACTCACTGGACAGCATTAAATGCAAGATGAAATTTTCCAGACACTTGCAAAACCAATGACTACTCAATCCACAGGTAACTTGGTGCTGCTCATACCTTTTCTTTTTATCTGTCTGTACTATACCTAAACTAAACTGAGTGATACACAGGCAGCCAATATCTGGAAAGTTTCCTCTGTTCTTTTAAATATATGTATTTTAAGACAGATGAATACATAAGAATTGATAGGTTTTGAAATTTATTATTATTAATTAAATCTCTTCTGATTTGTTACCACTACTTTTTTTTCTTTTTAAATCAATATACGATCAAGTAAAGCAAAATGTCACAGGTCAAAAGTTAGCATCTTGCAACCATATCTATGCAGACAAATATTTGAGCTAGTGCACAAACATCAGCATATTAGAATCTTATTTGACATAGCTTAAGTTATTTTTTCAAGCCTCACCCAGTTTTACCTTACTGAATGTGTTCTTGCAGCTATGAAGGCTGTTTAAGAATTACCAGTAAGTATTCTGACATTCTCACCCTTCTACCCATTGCTACATTTCCCCATACATGCGCAAAATACAGTAAGATAATGCACAATGGGAATACAAAATCTAGGCCTACCGGAGGCTTGTCAAGCTACCAAACTCAACATCCCGTGCCTGTTTAGGTAGCAATGAAATCCATCCGTACTCCTAACCAATGCATGGGTCTATGAGTCAAGGAAGGTTGTTAAGACCAAAGCCTTTGCAGTTACTCACACTGTAATGATATCAATTTAAGTATATTGGTCAGAGGAAGAGGTCCCTGCTTGCAGCTTTTTTAAAAGATCTGTACTTCTAAAGATGTGCTTCTGTCCTCCTTTAGTGCTCAGAAAAACATCCCTAGAAAGCCATCAGCGAAGTGCTCCCTCTTCATTGTGCTCTGAGGTGAGGTCACATACAGCCAAGGAAGGCAGGACTGAGTTCTGGTGGCCCACCAGGAAAACCATTATTTTGGAAACCCCTCATATTTTGGCACAAAATCTAGAATCATCACCTCCAACTGAAGGGCATACTTTCCCCTTGGGCAATGTCCCCACTCCTTTAAATATTCATAGAAAACGCAATGACTTGCTAATTAAGAGCCTTCAAGGATTTCAGACTTCCAGAGTGTGATTACAAATCAATTTTTCTTGCATCAGAGAAACCTCTCTCCCAAGCCGTAAGTTCTGCTGCTACTCCTGATCATTCCTAATAGGTACCTGGACTACTTTCCAGCAACATGTACTCGTGTTACACACAGTCCTAAAAGCACTAGTCCATCTCCTTAACCATCCCTCTGATAAAGGCAGTCCTAAAAGAGACATCCAACCACACTATTTCCATTTTAATGGACAGGTGGCAAGATGACAAAGTTGAGAAGCAATGACAGATTATTTTTAAATCCAAATGTATGTATGGAAAATTCTTATTGCAATGAAAAACATGGAAATCTGACCTTGAGTACAGCATCTGCAAGACTTGAAGCACAGTAAAAAGGTTTTATAGAACAGTACTTCGAACACCGGTAGGATGCTTTTCACAGTGCCTTGTGTATTTTGTGTTTATACTTTCTCATAATGACATATCACAAAGACCTCAAGCACAAACATAACAGCCAAGCAGCCAAAGGCCTTTAAACATTCTAGGGTTTAGTGTCAGACCTGGCTTTAGTCTCACTGGCCAAGACTGGTGACAGGCATAAAGAAATCGAACAATTTGCCTGAGTTTGTCTATTTGGAATTAGCCTAAGCACTATAGCCTCTCTCTTTGCTTTTGCTAGCAGAAATTGATTTGCATTCACTGTTCTATGTTGTACCAAAGTACGTGCTGACAGCCTAAGCCTGTGTCACACAAACCACTGCTGCTAGGTTAAAACCAACTTTCTGTTTATTGACTACTGTGCGTATATTATTTGCTTCTTATGCTATCTTATTGGAACAGTTCTGTAGAAATAGAAGTCATTTAATAACTTCTTATCAAAAAGCCAGACTTTATCTTTCTGATGTTCTTGCAAAGGATATTATTTGTGGAAAATGAATCTGACCAACCATGGACTTATCTTTATTTCTATGCCCACGAAAGCATTTACACTGAATTTCTTTTCCTGTAAGTAGTCAGTCAAGTTTAACTATTTTCCAACTTAGCCAGTAGATGTTTGTACTTGGAAAAATATACCTCCTCCCATCTCATGGTTAAATGTAAGTATCGCTGTCCTTAATACAATTATGATTTATATGGCATCTTCTCACACTAACTGCTGCACATGTTGGATATACTGAGTATATATTTTGGATCTCATAAGTGCAAGTAGCTACAACACTTTTTATGAACTTAACACTCTTGAAGAACCAGTATTGGACACGCATTACGCTATTTTAATGAGGGAGAAACAAAAACAAATAGCAGGCTTGGACTTACAGCAGTAGATTTTTCTAGAAATGTGTATATGATGTGGTGATGTGATGATGCTGTTTTCAGCTGAAGGATAGGTGACTGAAGACTCACTATGATTATAAATGTATAAAATCTATTGATCAGAGAAATGGAGAGAGAAAAAAGACTGATGGCTTTCCATAAAATGTTTCGATTCTTGCTTTGATTTTGTGTAGCTCTGTGGTTAGCTGTTGCCTAAGGAAAACTGTCTGACAGAACACATTATATCTAATCTTAGATACAGTAAATCTAATGCTTTGTGTGGAATGCTGTTAGTTTACAAAAAAGTTGCATCAAATTTCTAACTAGTTCACTAGGTCTATGCACAAGCTATTATTTCCCCAGAGATAGGGCAAATCAAATAAAATACTGTTTCTGCTTCTTGGATCAGAAAGAGAAAAGGCTCCTTTTGCAGTAACAGGGCCTCTTAACATCAGGTCTATTTTAGCTGACAGAAATTACTTGAAAGATTATCAGCTTTATGCCTTAAGTGAGGACTCTAAAAAGATCACAAGAATATCACCCAGATACCAAGAAAGGAAAAATTTTTTAGCTACAAGTAAATTTCCTACATCTCTAAGTTTCCCAAGTTCCACTAAGAGGAAATGAGATTTTTTCAGTGTTGCTGTAGAAAATTCCATTCATGAGAATTAGATTGACAGTCTCTGTATCTCACACTATCCAAAAAGAATGTCCCATACACGTATTTGCTCATTTACTGTTATGAATTGTAACTGCTTACAGCAGCACAAACAGCTCTGGGGACCATTTGATACAAATTCTGCAATTGCTTAATTCAGTGCAGCTCCAATGACTTCAGTGAAGGTATTTCAGATTTATATAAGCACAAATAAGCAAAATCAGAACTGGGAACCATGCTCAGCAAAGTTTTCTCAAAGTTAGCCCTACTTGCAGAAAGAATTATTTGGCTTTTGCCTTTAAACATACTTGATAAGCCTTAAAAAAACCCTTCCTCCCTCCAACACACACACAGGTATTGCCACAGTGTTTTCACATCCCACTTAAAGTGCCTTCTTGCCTTTAAGAAAGAAAAAAGATGTGATTCTGTATTAAAATCCTGGTACAGTGTGTCTTTGTTGGCACAACTTAAGCAGAATCCCGCTGCAACCAGCTGCATTCAGAGCAGACACTGCAGAGTTATCATGCTTTCCCCATGTCACATATTTATGATCCCACAGGAAAATAAAACTAAATTAAAAAAAAAGAGCTGAGTCCAGTGATACTTTTAAAATAAATGAGAGCAGGTAAAAACATGCTCTGTGTAGAGGAGTGCCAAGAACAGCTCATTCAAATACAGGCACCAAACACATTCACCCATATTCCAGCCTCCCAGTGAACTTCCACCTGCATGCCTATCAGCCACACAGAGCTGCTCAGAAAATTACTTACCAGTACTTGCCAGTAGTATTTCACCCCTATATCTTTTAAGGTTCCTAATCTGAGAAATTTGGGCAGCTGTGTATCTTTGGGGATCCAAACCTAAGCTTCACTGAATATCAAGTGATTCAACCTGAGTCATTAAACACATACTTGAAAAACATACCCTGTCAGGAACACATTCTTACCAAGTCCCAGTATCAGATTTGGACTATTCACTCTGCCCTCTGCAATCCACATCCTAAAACCTCCTGTAGCAAATAACTAAATTATTTACACTTAAAAAAACCCTAGCACTTCTAAACAGCTTGCAGGTGGAAATTCAAAACACAAGTGGCTCCTTACCAGATAGCATACGAGCTGCTGCAAAGTGTCTGGGGCTTCACTAAATGAATGCAACTTGCTGCACGTGGAGCTGAGATGCTGGCAGCGCTTCCCCACTACCTGTTATAGCATATAGCAGGAAGCCACAGCTACTCAGTTTGATGGTGCCACTGCCAATTCCCAGGTATGTTTCTCTTCAGGTGCCCCAGGAGACAATGCTACACAGAAGGGACAGTAAATGGCTGCCTTGCACTAAACTGCACCACTGTTCATACAGACATCTATGAATTCTGAGGACGAAATATTTTGCCCATTACAATATTTCACTTCTGAAAGGGCTACCAAGCACTGGAACAGGCTGCCCAGGGAAGTGGTTGAGTCACCATCCCTGGAGGTGTTTAAAAGACATGTAGATGTAGTGCTTAGGGACGTGGTTTAGTGGTGGAGTTGGCACTGTTAGGTTAACGGTTGGACTTGATGATCTTAAGGGTCTTTTGCAACCTAAATGATTCTATGATTCTATCTCATGTCTGCTTCTAATGAACTTAGAAAGTATGAGAGACAAGAAGAATTACTAGACTTCTCACTATAGCTGATCAAGGCAGCATCTTGGATACTGAGCACTGTATATCAGCTGCTACTAATTTAATTTTATCCCTCTATTCCTTTTGGGGGATTTAAAATCAATTTGAAAGCTTCACAGATTAATCTCTCATACAAGATATACCACAGGAAGAAGACAGAGAACCTTTCTCTACAAAGTCATGAAAAATGATTTTAGAAAATAAATCAAGCAGATCATCACTGGTCACCAGAAAATGTCTTTATCAGTTTTATGAGGTAAAAGTCAGTGTTCTTCATAACATTTGGATCTAAAATTTAAAAATGTAAGAAACCTACCGCACATAGGTCACATATTTTGCATTGGTCCATTATCTACAGCGATCAGCATAAATGTGTTTTTTTTCTGTGGTTGTCTTCAGGTTCCACACCTCTGTCTGCTGGAGCCAAACACAGAGAGAGGGGATACAATGTTGTCTTACAGATTTCACAAACTAAAACGCTCAAGTTGTGAGCTCAGGCCTCAGAAAACAAGTTCAGACATCATGCAGCTCAACTGGCAATTTTCCTGCCTGAAAGAGACTCGTTAGTGGAGGAGGGAGTTAGTGGAGACTTAGTGGAGGAAGACTCTACGTGAGCAGAACCCAGGTACCAAAATGGTTAGTGCTGCAGAATATGGGCAGCAGCTTTCACTACACTCGCAGGCATAATGTTAGCTGATTCCAGGTCACCCTATTAGTTCCTTCCTTAAAAGTAGCTTCAAAATTCCCCAACAAATTTCAACAGGAGTCCTAAAAATATACTGATCTGGGAAACAGCAATTCAGATTTTTGTTTGGTTGTTTGTTCGGTTTGGTTTTTTTTCTCCCAGGTTTCAAGGAGATTCTCATAGGATGCCTATTTCCTTATTCACAGACATGATCCTGAGACTCAAGAAAATCAGGCAAGGCTTAACCACCTAAGTGGAGAGTCCCTAGACACGCAGGCCTTGCTCAGAGATACAGTGTGCTGCTGCATTTCAGCAAGCCCTTCCTGTTTTAATTGCCAGAGGGGCTCTGGTTTGTTGAGCCCCATTTAGAGAAAGTCATAGAATACAGGTCCAGAAGGAAGCTCATCTGGAAGTCTCTCTCCCCTGCCACGAGACAGGAGCAGCAGTACCTATATGATTCCTAACACAGTGATTGTGCATCTTCTTCTCTTGTCACCAAAACGTTGCAGAATTGTTCCGTGAGTGCTATCTACCTCAGCTATTAAATGAGGCCTTGCTAATCCAGTCTAAACATCACTTGCTCCAACTCAAGTGCTATGCACAGGTAACATACAGAATCATTCATTCCCTTCCATTTTGCAGCTACCCTGTCTGTATTTAATGACTTTTTTAATCTCTCTTCTGATTTCCTTTTTCTAGACTAAGGACTGACACCTTTTCAAACTTGTCTTGTAGATCTTATCTGTTACCTCGAGTTACCAGCAGGAGAATAGCACAGCATTTCATTGATTGCCATACTGACAACTTTCTTGTGTGTCTGAAGAATTCTATCTTTCAAAATTTTTTTTAATTGTCATGGATTTCAAAACTCATTATGATTACACCATACACAAACAGACATTTTGTCTCTTCACTAGTAAATGTATTCATAGAATCACAGAACAGAATCACAGAATTGTTTGGGTTGGAAAAGACCTTAAAGATCACACAGTTCCAACCCCCCCTGCCATGGGCAGGGACACCTCTCACTAGACCAGGTTGCTTAAAGCCCCATCCAACCTGGCCTTGAGCACTGCCAGGGAGATGTCATCCACAACCTCCCTGGATAGCCTGTGCCAGTGTCTTAGCATCTGCACAGTAAAGAACATCTTCCTAATGTCCAGTCTAAATCTACCTTTGTTTAGTTTGAACCTATTCCCCCTTGTCCCATCACTACATGCCCTCATAAAAAGTCCCTCTCCAGCTTCCTGTGGCCCCTTCAGGTACTGGAAGCCTGCTATGAGGTCTCCCCAGAGCCTTCTCTTCTGCAGGCTGAACAACCCCAAGTCTCTCAG
>VZRW01008973.1:47830-88180 GCA_013398125.1 Aegotheles bennettii
GAGGGAGGTGATTCTCCCTCTCTACTCTGCTCTCATGAGACCCCACCTGGAGTACTGTGTCCAGTTCTGGAGTCCCCAGCCCAAGAAGGACACAGAGCTGTTGGAGTAAGTCCAGAGGAGAGCCACAAAGATGATCAGAGGGATGGATCACCTCTCCTATGAAGACAGGCTGAGAGACTTGGGGTTGTTCAGCCTGGAGAAGAGAAGGCTCTGGGGAGACCTCATAGCAGCCTTCCAGTACCTGAAGGGGGCCTACAAGAAAGCTGGAGACAGACTTTTTACGAGGGCATGTAGTGATAGGACAAGGGGGAACAGTTTTTAGCTGAAAGAGTGTAGATTTAGATTATATATTAGGAAGAAGTTTTTTACTGCGTGGATGGTGAGACACTGGCACAGGTTGCCCAGAGAAGCTGTGGCTGCCTTCTCCCTGGAAGCATTCAAGGGCAGGTAGGATGGGGTTTTGAGCAACCTGGTCTAGTGGGAGGTGTCCCTACCCTTGGCAAGTGGGGTGGAACTAGATGAACATTAAGGTCCCTTCCAACCCAAACCATTCTATGATTAATGCCCTCAGCACCCTGACAACCTATGAAAAAAAATTAAAATTATTCCCAGTTGCTAAGTAGTTTTCTATGACCAACTCAAATGCAGTCTCCCATATTAGTCTCAAAAATAAATATTCAGTAAGTTTTATGAAAAATATCTGCATCTGCTCTGAAGAATGGGACTGTCAGCATGGGAAAAGCCATTCTGCTCCTGGTCCTGCTAATAACCTGTAGAATGTAGGTCACTTGCCCCCAGTTTCACCATTTTACAATGGAGGGCAATGAAACCTTCCACATCTATAAGCAATAGGCATTACACCTGGACAGAAGAAATGGGATAATTTTGCATCAAGCCATTTTGGAAACATTAAGAATTGAGTTTGAGAGGGTTGTTTTGTTTGTTAATATATACTATATATTTGGGCTAATTTCTAGAGAATTTGTATCCAGGCTCCATTAGTTGCTGAGAGTCCAAAGAATACAGTTCCGGGAAAGAAAGGACTATCTCCTCAATGCATTTATAATCTTTTAAGATGATGTAGAATAGTTTTTCTGTATCTAGATGCCATTGTTAAGGCCAATACGCCATGTATCTAAAACTGGATCTGTGCAAACAGTACACCTAATAAAGAAAGATTAAAGGTGGAAATACAGGCAAGGTGATCAGAGTACGCGATAGATTGTTTTGGTTTGGTTTGGTTTGCTTTAAATCAGGTAACTCTGCAATTTAGTACAATCATGTCCTTCCACATACTGAGGGCTGTTATCTTATGACTTCAGCAGTAAACAAAGAAAATCTCTGCTCTGCTGATTTCAGAGTTGTTTTTTCAGATGCATTATTTATAGATTATCATAAGTTTTATATGGGTCATAAGAACAGATGTGGTCACTGTTCCAAGGATCTAATAAGCAAACACACCTAACCATCAAACACAATAAAAGCAGAAAAAAATATCTTGAAACATCACTGGCATCTGTAGCTGATGAGGTAATTATACACAGTTTTTCTGAATAAAAAACAAAAAACTTCAACTTAATTTTCAAGACAAATTTGAAAAAATACAGAAGTGCTACTTGGGCATGAGAACTAGCAGTGTTCCTCACAGACATGTATCAGGGGAAAAAAACCAAAAAGTGCTAGTCCCAGTGTCACTGATGTTAATAAGTCTTTCCATTGACTCCACAGGGTAAATATGATCAAAATCAGCAGTTAGGGAAAAGGCCTGTAAAGAGTAAGCAGTGGATAAAGAATATGAAGAATGAGAGCAGATTAGACTGGAGATACAACTATGTAAGGATAAGCTCGAACTTCAAAAATAAGGTAGCGAACTGATTGCAAGGAGGGTCTAATATGTTACAGCCAAAAGGATGGTAATTCACTTAACTTGATAGCTTTCCTTTAAATCAAATCATGAGCCATGTGAGACAGTGTTGACTATTACCCTCTTGGAAAGGTCTAAAATCCAGTTGTCCCAAGTACCTTCACCTCTTATTGACCCTGGAATTTTATAATAAATGCTAGAAGCAATAATCCCCATTGTAACTGTGCTGTCATGATATTAAGAGGTTGGCTTGCATGGATATTTGGTCATTGTCTGTCAGGGAGTTAGTGAGACAGTCAGCAAGCAATTAAATTTGTCTGGCTGTGCTGACGTTTTACTCAGTGTTCACCAAGTCCTTTAACTTCTGTAAGTGTACATTAGAGTTTGAGCTACTGAGGGGGAAGGGAGGGAAAAGATCAGGCCCTAGAGGCTCGTTTGTATCAGGTTGATATTTTACTTTAAAATCAAGTTTGATCAGTTCCCTAACATGGGTAAAAGTCCTGTGTAAGAGACCATGCCACTCTCCACTCGAATGGCCAGAAGCCATCGTTTCCACAAGAAACAAAAGCAACTAAAAGCTTTAAATCCTATCCCATTGTAGGAATACAATTGAATTCTCTTGCCAACATGAGGACAGAGTATACATAGTCACTGCATAGGACTGACAGTCTGTGTGGGAATTACTAAGTCTAGCTGCAAGATTTCCATATACAGACATTTCCTGCCACGAGAATGTTACAGTACTAAGTCAGCATCCAAAGTAATCTAAAGAACAAAAGCAAAACCTCTAAAATAGCAAGGAGGAAAAAAGTTACACACAAAGAACACTTCATACATTCAATACAGACATTTAAAGTAGAAGATACCAAGGTCATATCCTGCAGCCTTTATTCAGGCACATCAATAGGAGGGGGTTGTTAAAGTAAAGCCTGAGGCAGTATTTGACCTTTTTCAGCTTTGGTTTCTTTTTTTTTTTTTCCTTTGGATAAGATGGTTATGAGATGCTGCCCGAGAATGGAACTATAGGACATACCAAACTCAAACACACATTTGCAACTGAATAGTATCTATGTTTCAAAGTATGGCCTCAAAGAAGCTCTATGAGTAGCAGTAAAAGAGACAAAAGATACTTGGGTCTATAGTCTGTTAATATAAAAATAATCTAAACTCGCTATAAACAAAGCAAAGGGAGTTTAATTAACCAGGCATTACATCAGCCATGTTTTAAGTGAACACAGCAATTCCCATGCAGTTTGATGGCCTCTCGACCTGTGAAATTAATTTTGTGGCAAAAAGGGAACTAAAACAGGTCACACACACCGAAGCAACCCTGCATACCCACCTCCCAAGAAATCCTGTTTAGCATAAAGAGATGGAAGAGAGGTGTAGCCTGTGACTGTATCAGCTCAAATACCCAACTCATCCCTCTGACCTGGAATCCAGTTGCTCAACACAAGGAGAAATATAAGATTTCCCAAGAAATGTCCTGATGGAGAGTAGCTCCTTCTTCCACAAACAGTGAATAACACTCTTATGTCCCCATATACACAGACATCTGAGAGGAAAACAGCCGTCATCCATGTCAATTCCCCTTCCATGTTGCCTCAGCTTGATCCCACAATAAAGACAGACAAGAACTATTAGGTCTGTGATGTTTTTCCACTGTTCCCTCACTTCCCTTTTCCCTTTTGCAATGGCTAATGACACTTACTTACAACTAAAAAATCATAATAAACTGTAATAAAGCCTTTGCTTTTCTATGTGCCCAGGTGGTACAGGCCCAGATGCCACCTGTGCAGGGAAGCAGACTGCTAGAGTGTCACAAACCTAGCATTATTATATGGCACTAATATTATAATGTTTAGTAGATGTTCCATATACTCCCTGCAGCTCATTGCTATCATTATTGATCATTACTTCATAATATTAATTTCAGTGTTATTAGAACAGCTCTTAAAGGTCATATAACAGGCACCTGAAAACATTCGTGTGCCATTGCAAATGATATACATAGATACCTATTTTGCCTGAGCAATTGTTTGCTTGGATAAATGAATAAACTCTTGCTTCTTTCAGTGTATGCTTAGAACACCTCAATTTTTATACAATTTCCTACACTAAGTTTTCAGCTTCTTCTAGAAGAAAGCAGCTTTGGAAAATATACTAAAACAACCATGGCATGTAGGAGGGAAACAGGAACCCCTTCCATTTACGTGTGCTGGGCTGGGCTTGGTGCCCCCCTTTAAGAAGGGCACAGCCACCTCACACAGGGTATGTGATTTACGTATGTGTAACATCTCCCTCTACTGGCTAAAACCCTGGGAATATTTTGATTCCCAAGCAGGAAGGTTATCTCTGGAGTAAGAATCTCGAGATCGGTCACCTCCCATCCTCTTGTTGTTACACAAATTTGTAATCTCGCTCTGTAAGCAGACAGGGTTTGTGTGATGGAGCAAGTGATGATGAACTGGGCACAATTCACCTGAAACTCTTCCTCAACGCTAAAGCCCTCAGTGAAATGCTTTGAGGACAAGGTGATGTTGAGCAAGTGTAATGGGGTGGTTCTTGGGAAACCAGGGTTAAAGGGGTCAGTTGTTTTGCAGAATCTTTCATCTTGGACTCCAGAGGAATATCTGATGTAGCAATGCTGCTTATTAAGTGATTTTAAAAACCAAGATCCTAATGGTGAGCCTTAAGTTTCTTCAGTAAAACCAGAGCCCAGTGATTAAATATGGAGGGTTTACCAAATCTCAGTTGTTTACTCTTTGAAGACCACTAAAGTCATAACTCAGTGTTACTGTGTACCCTGCACTAACAGCATTTTCGTATCTGATCCTATCTGTAGTCTTTTTAAATGCTCAACAGCTAACAGAATTGATGAAAAAATATCTTGGTATGTTTTGAGAATGAGAAACACTGGCCTATGAATACACTCCAGGTGGCAAGACAAAGCTGGCATACTCTGTCAGGACAATTTCATGATACATAGCACCTACACACATCTCCAGTTTCTAGCACTGTGTAAGATGCTCTCTCACTCCCTGGAGAACTAATGGTCTTTATAGAGCCTATAGACTACAACTGGGAGGGTACAGTTCCCAACACTAAATGGCACTAAGCTGAGATAAGACATTCTAAAGATAACCAGATCTTTTGTAAGCTGCTATCAGGGTTAAGGCCATATGGGTCTGCTGTGGACAAGAAAAACAGAAAATACAATCCATTTCATTTAAAATGGAGAATCCACTTCCCACCAACCCTTCTGAAATGTGGGCTAGACTATGGATTCAGAAGTTCTTGAATTATAGGCTACAGACACTAATATTTTTCCTGCTATAAGATTGTCAAGCCCAACAAACAATTCAAATACTATTTTCTATCATCATTCATACAATTGTAAATAAGGTAAATAATTGGAAAAAAAAGTTATTCCTAGCAAGCAAAATATATCCTTTTCATTGTCCTCCATGTTTTAAAAGCCTTTTTAAATTCACTATTCCTTCCATTTTATTTCCCGTCTTCCTTTGTTTGATAAGCTTTTTCTAAATTTCCCTTCCCTGCATCCTGCATGCAGGGCAAAACCATTCATGCAGAATTCATCACAGGAAAACAAACATAATATCTCACCCCATACTCCCAGGAGGAAATTAACTGAAATTACCAGTTCTTGGGAAATTGGCATAGAAAAAAAGCAGGAGGAATTACTATAGCCAAGTTGTCAGGGAAACTGATAGCACTCTGGTAGCTCAGGAAAATGGGCTATTTGAAACACTTTCTCCTAAGTATCCAAGCAAACTATAGGGTCATTTATGGGAATAGGAGGTGCACAAAGCCTGAAAGCATTATTGCCTTTGAAAGGCTTAGTAACTCCTGGCTGCTTTGGGAGAGCTCACTGCAGAATGGACTCTTGCTACCTTTTCAGCGGAGACTTGGTTCTATGAATAGGACTTGGCTTATTCCCCCTTTGTGGAAGTCTTTAGGAAGCTTTTCATTGTATAGCCCATTCTATAGAACTCCTAAAGCCAAAAGATAAGAGTGACATTTTCTAAGGAAATTATCCAGTTCTATAGTGGGCTTTTTAAAAATTATTTGTGCCCAACCCTGTCACATTTCCTTTGTTACTCATGGGACAGCAATTATCATAGCCAGCACTAGACAGACTTCTGCAACACAACTTCATTACTTTTAGTCTTGCATGAGTACATGGAAGAACAGCACTTGCCAATTCCAAACACCCAGGCAGCTTCTGTAAGCTATAGCTGCCTAATTCACACAGTTAGCATTCAGCACAAGGCTATGACTACCCGTGCTGCGCTCCTCTCCTCTGCTATCTGCTAGAAACTCTTCTCACTTGTCTTCTAGTTAGGCAAGACTGTAAAACAACCTGAACTTGGGGCAGCACACTGGGAACACGCTGCTAGGATACAAACATTGCTACAACAGCCCTCCCTACGCGGATGCACTCATACTGAGATGATGACTTGTTTTGCTCTGCTACTTGCCACAAACACACGCACTTAAAACATATGGCTGGGAGAGCAGCAAATGACAGCTAGAGTGCGTTTCTGTGGTACAACTGCACTCACAGAAGTATTTGTAAGCAGAGTAATGCAGATAGGAGAAAAAGCAGCACACTTAATGCAAATCAACCTCTTAAGTGTTGACCTTGATGCGAATAGCTGCCTTGTGACATCAAGTACAAGAACTGTGGGCCAGGGTAGGCTGTGAGAAGAGGGACAAGAAATCCTAGGCTTTAGCCCTGACCCAGGACTGCAGTGAGTATGTGACAAATAAATTAATAAATCTGTATATATTGTATGAGGAGATGCCTCAAGTCACCCGGTGGTTAAAGGTATGGAGCTCTCAAAAAACATGCCTAATCTCATGTCCCACAAGCTTAAACAACCAGTAGCAGATTTCATGTTCTTGTTGCATCCACACAAATCAGACTCTCAACAAGAGACCCCTGGTTAAAAATACATGAGGCAGTATGGGTCACTCTGACCATAATCCTTTCAAGAGGCCTGGGCAAGGCTTGAGTTTTCAATGGGAGAAACAGCAGAGTAAAAAGGGAGAAAAAAAATACAACAGCAGGTTAACATCAGAGTCAAAATTAAGATTTTCAGGGCTACCCAAGTTTTTTCTTCCCATTCCCCCTCTCTCAGAAGTAAGGCCAAAGCATACAAATACAGCTATTTAGTTACAGACTCAGAAATTTGCTAAAGACAACATTTTGTTAGTTGATTTTACCTTCTCTTCTGAAGGTTACAGAAGTTTCCTGCACAGCTCGCTCAGAGTATTAAAGTATCCCTCCTTTTCCAGTTACTCAATTTGCCTTGAACTACAGACCTACAGCCCTGGAGATCCATCCAACTTGTACTTACTTATCCTCTCCGAAAGTGCTTGCCATCCCTGGCTCCCTTTCACCTTAGAGCGTGAGGATGTGCACGCACATACACAAGGTGTGTTAAGAGGTTAAAAGGGTGAATTTGTGCTGGGAGCATCATGTAGATTCTCAGCTTGGCACAAGAAGAAAGGCCAAGACATGCCAGAATTTGCAGAGACATATTCCCAAACTTGCTTGAACTGTACTTGGCTCTCAGACTCCTAGCAAAGACCACAGGACTCAAGGTCACCATGTTCATACAGACAGTTGTTAAGCACCTGAGCTCACACACAGCTGATTCAGTTCACATGTGAGGCTCTGCCGTGGAGGGCACCTTGCCACATGCATTCCGCCCTGTATAGGCCTTCTCCCTCACTCTCCTGACAAGGAGCAGCCATACACTCAGATCATTCATATCACTGGCTCTGGAGCAGGGCAGCCCAGCCTGCAGTTTTGCCTTCCTCTGCTGTGAGGAAAAAAGTTCATAATAGTTCTCCAGATTACCAAGCACATCCTGAAAATCTACTGGGTCTAAAGAGGCTTGGGAAAAAGAATTAAATCCAAGCCTTAGCCCCAAGGGCAAGAAGAGATTGCACAGCACTGTCTGGACAGCCTGCCCACAACACTT
This sequence comes from Aegotheles bennettii, assembly GCA_013398125.1. Classification (NCBI taxonomy): domain Eukaryota; kingdom Metazoa; phylum Chordata; class Aves; order Caprimulgiformes; family Aegothelidae; genus Aegotheles; species Aegotheles bennettii. The sequence continues at coordinate 55,709 of VZRW01008973.1, forward strand.
GACTTTTCCCAGTGCTGGCTACACTCACTTTCCTTCTAAACGAACCTGCTTAAGCTACCCATGCCAAGTCTTGAAAGAAGAGCCTGGCAGACAACTACAGCAAAATCCCTATTGCTGCTGTGAAAATAGCCCTGTTGCAGAGAACAATCAGGAAGGATACTCTTGCAGAGGCTTGAACTCAGATTCAGTTCAATTCACTGCTCAGCAATCGATTTCCCTAGTGAGACAGAATAAGGCACTTTCTATGCCTCGACAACCAATGTAAAACAGGGAAGTAGTGCAACCTTTCTCCCAGAAGCACCTTTTACTGGTCCGCACAACAAGGCTCTAAGGTCTACAGGTACACAGCATAACTTAGGACTTTGAAATATCTGAGCTAACTCTGACATTAACTTAGAGTGTAGAAGACAGTCACATTAATAATACCTTGGGTCAGTTAGAACTGATGAGAAGCAGGATCTGTCTTATAGTACACCAGATGGGGATCTTTCTCTTTCTACCACGAACTTCAAGACCCTTGAGAGAAGTGAGAAGCTGGCTAATGTCTCCAGCACAGGGTCATAAGGCAAAGATAATGCTGGCACCTCAAAACTATTGGGGAATGATCCCTCTGGTAAAATATATCTATCTCTCTTTCTCTCTCTCGGAACACAGCAACTGTTTTCGGACTTCTCTAGAGAAAAAGAAGGCGGTTGCCATATGGAGTTGAGGAGAGGGTGATTAAGAAGAGAAATGTGGCCTCCTTGGAAAACAGAGGCTGTGCAAGTAACACAGGTCATGGCTGAGAAGAAACATGGCAGGTGGACTTTAGGACAGGGAACTGCTTGAAAGAGTCCAGTGCAGAGCCACAAAGATGATTAAGGGAGTGGAACATCTCCCTTATGAGGAGAGGCTGAGGGAGCTGGGTCTCTTTAGCTTGGAGGAGAGGAGACTGAGGGGTGACCTCATTAATGTTTAGAAATTATGTAAAAGGTGAATGTCAGGAGGATGGAGACAGGCTCTTCTCAGTGATGTCCAGTGATAGGACAAGGGGGAATGGGTGCAAGTTGGAACATAGGAGGTTCCGGGTGAACATAAGGAAGAACTTTTCCACCGTAAGAGTGACAGAGCACTGGGACAGGCTGCCCAGAGAGGTTGTGGAGTCTCCTGCTCTGGAGACATTCAAAACCCAACTGGATGCATTCCTGTGTGACCGGCTCTAGGTTGTCCTGCTCTGGCAGGGGTGTTGGACTAGATGATCTTTCGAGGTCCCTTCCAACTCCTAACAGTCTGTGACTCTGTGGGACAGAGAAAGGAGGAGTACAGAAGAAGTACAGAGAAGGAGGAGTACAGTATTACAGAAGAAGCATACAATAACAGCCAAACGTGTTAATATTGGCATAGAACAACCTTTAACACAACACATATTTGGAATTGCAAAATTCCTACAGCATGGCAAATCTTGACATAGGATTGCATCAGGCCCTGTACACACACTAACGTCCAATACATTTAGTCATCTTATTCCATTAGCTTTAATAGGAATTATGCATCTGAGTAGGTTTGAGGAACTTTCTCCCTCCATGCATGTCCCATGAGCTTGTACTGAAGTACAGATAAGGCCACTGATTGAGACTGTTTCTGTCCAACAGAGGATGCAAGGGACAGGGAAAGAAGACACAGCATCACTCTTTATCTGGGAGCTGCTAGCTCCAAAATCATGCTACACCTTAAATGTACAATAGCTTTCAAAGTTGGTTTTGTTTTCTCTGCAGGCCCATTCCCTAATGCTATCACCAACTGCATGTTCCAGCCTGCGATAAGCTCCACCCTATTAATGAGAAGTAATTTTGCAAGAAATTGGGGTGATTTCAGCATATTTCAAAGTATTAAAATCAGTTTAGTAAGTATCAAACTCTGAAGGAGATAATAGGCATTAATCACCCAAGTAAATCCATTAGTCAGTTGCAGAGTGTTCAGGGCTGTTCCTGTACCTACAGCATTAACAAAGTCAGAATGAAACATCAGCTGTCTCCAACTTGCTGTAGCATATCCAGCTGTTTCTTTAATGGAATAAAAAAATTCACCCCCTGTGATCTCCTCCTTTATTTTTGCTAATTACTTTGGTACAGAGATTTCAAAAACATTTTTATGCCACAATAAAAAGGTAATGGCTCATCTGGCTTGCAGAGGCACAATTACTACAAATATATTTGTAATGCAGATAATGATTCTGGACAGCATGTTTCCATGAGCAAAAGCCAAAACGAGCAAGAAAACTGATGACTGTCACCTGAATGCCAGCCTTCTAAACCAGCGATCCTTCTAGAAAGATCAACACCACTGCTTCAATGCTATAGGTATGCATCTCAGGCATCACCTAGCATTTTGCTTTTCCTCATATTACTGGTTGAAGTTGTGTATTTTCACAGGGGTGTGTTTTTTTCATATTTTGTCAATTTAACAGTAAGCAAAAAGCATTATATAAATGATCATTAAATAAACATTGTCTTTCACTCTGGAAAGTAAAATTCCAGTCAGTTACTCACCATTATGGAAATAGTTATTCAATGATTTGACATATTTAATGCATAGAATATCTAGATCCATAAAAAACCTAAACAAAATCACATGTGGATTTATATGTTTGTAATCAATTTACATATACAATTGGATTTATCAATCCAGTTCAATGCTATTGCAGGCAATCTCCTTAGATAGTTTCCTAACATCACAAAGGAAGTTTCCATACCTAGAAAATAAATCCAGGTTCTTACAATTCCCCATTCAAACTATCCCCATTCTTGAAATGCAAGAGGGGAAGAGGAAACAGCTGGGGTAAAAAGGAAGGCCAAAGAAAAACAACAACAAAAAAATACTGTTTTTCCTCTCTGGATTTATGGGAGAGAAAAAAAAGAAGGCAAAATATGGAAAATAGCCTAATCTTAGTGAAGAAAGTGTTCTGGAAGTTTAAAGTTCAACTTAAAATCAAAATGTAAATGATGGAGGGATTCTGAGGAGTCCAGACAGGTCTTTTTCTCAAGCCACAGTTAATGATTGTTTGCCTTTCTCTTAGTCACAATGTCCAGAAAAATTTTACTTTAAAAAGACCACAGCAACCATCTTAAGAACAGACTGTCTCTGCTAGAGATCTGATGCTCAGTTACCACCTCTATTGCATTTATTTACCTCAGCACATGCCCACTCAGAAGTCAAACATAGTCATTCCTGCTCCAAATGGTCAAAGATAAGAACATCACAAAAGCCAGCTCATGTAAACCCTTTGCCCTTGCCAAGTGGCTGCAAGTTTGAGGCACTTCCAGACCTCCCTCCTCCCGTGAAGAGAAATCAGAGCTGAGGAGACAAGACACCCATCCGGTAGGTAGGTGTCTAGCAAACACACACAAGCCTGTCTCTTCACGGTGCTCCCACACCGCACACAGGCAGCCTGCTGCAAAGCCCCAAGCAACAGACTTTCTGCCAACCACCTACCTTGGGGCCATGTCCTGCGGCGCATTATAACACAGATAGCAGCAGTTCATGTTACTTCCACGAGGCCCTTGTCTGCTCATACCTGATCCTACACCGCTCCTTACCAGTGCTAGGACAGTTGCACCAGGGCCACACAGTGAACCACAGCGGGACCTGACCCAAGGTAGACGTAACAATTTTCAGCCAGGTTTTCAGACAGGTCTTCTGATCCTGCTCATGACTCTGCCCCACACATACCTGTAGCAGCACAACTTGTAGGGGAACATGGGGAGGGTGGAAAAAGGGACCAACACAGGAAGAGAGGCTGAAAACAGGAGCTACTTTAGCCATCTCCATTGTCAAAGGAACTTGGTAAGTTATTTGTTTAAAAACCATTCTCAAAGATTTAACACACCCGACTCACTGAACTCAGACTTACTCCTTCTCCTCCATCAATCCCTGCTTCCAAGAAATCCATAAACCTAAGCTTATTAAGTCATATTTTAAAGACTTTCCTCTCACTTCCAGTGATGGTTAAGTAACCACTCTCAAACTGTCCCTCTCAAGCACACAGAGACATCCCAGTATAACCATGCCAAGCAGGGGTAAATACTGTTAACTGGTTGAGGTAAATAATTCATGTTTGAAATACTACATCTTGGCAGATTATTTTGGTACTTCCACTTCTGTCTCAAGCAAGAACTCAAAAACTGATAAGAACACACAGAGAAACAGACAACAAGCAAAAAGGTAGACAAAAAATAAAGAGAAAATGGACAAACAATAAACATGCTTGAGCCTCGAATGAAAACGGGTTCATTTCCAGGTCTTGTCTAGATTTAATATTGGAAGATGTGTTTGCCTGAACCGATCTGTACATTGTCAGCGAACAACTGGCAGTCAGCACACTTCAGTAGTCTTCTCGAGTTGTTTTGCACATCCCAGCTTCTTCATTGCCAACCGTTCAAACCCATTTGCAATGATTTGTTTTTCTTTCTAGTTTGAAGAATGTGATGACAGCCAGTGCAAGAGAGCTGTGTAATAGTTAATGTTGTGCAAGCACTGGAATTATGCGAAAACCGTTCTGAGTAAACATGGTCATTTCTCCAAAACGTATTATCCAGTTGTTAGACTCTACACACTTGTGTGGACTATTGGAATTACAGAATACTAAATCTGCAAAATATTCATTTAATTCTACTGATAAAATTAAAAATTACGATGAATACCTCAGGATCAGATGAGCAGTCTTTTATGAAGGGCATGTTCCCTAGAGAGCAACTGGAAGGTCTTAGCTATCTCGTAAAGCTTCATAAACCATCAAGGAGACAGAACATTGCCTGTTGACAATTAAGTCAACAGCAAAACTTCACTGGCATAAGAATTAGCACCCAACATAAAATGAGACCAGATCTGAAACACATGTCTGCGCCCTAACAAGATATACCTTGAGAGAACAGTTCACCCATAACAGCTTCATCAGGAGAATTTTCATCCTGAAAAACACAGCTGATTTTTTTAACAATGTACTTGCAAAAAGGAAAACAAGAAATTCCACCTCCCAAAAGCTCTCTTTTCTTCCCACCCACTTTGTGTGGATTTTTTCCTTTTCTTGTCTCTGTCTCATTTCTAAGTCAAACTCCTAGCAGCTGCTTATTGAAGACTTCAGTGATGATTCTGGCTGGCTGATGGCAGCTTTTTTCTTTCAAAATAACAGACAAAGAGGATACACAATAAAAAAGATTTCTTCACAGTTTCCAACACAGTGGATGAGTAATTCCAAAGGTATCAAGAATTTCTTCTGTTTGCAGTATTGCTCTCTTCTGTTTTATTTAGAAGATAGAACAAAGAGCTAACTTAGGAGATAACAAAAAGCTGTACCACACAGAAGGACCTCCTTTGCAAGGGATGCAGTTAACAGCTGTCACATATAAAAGTTAATTGCACATTATTCTTTTGCAATGCAGATTCCTGAATCCATTTCAATAGTCTATCAAGATAAAACAAGGTAAACAGAACAAGATAAAAAAACAAACAACTCCTCCCATAATTTATTCAAATGTTTAAACATTCTTTAAAAGATAACTTATTTTGCTGCTGACTGACATGCAGATAGTATATAAATACATACAGGCTTTGCTCGCTTTAAGGCTATAATTTAAAATCCAGAGAAGATTCCAGAAAAAACACCAAACTGCAACTTGTCACAAGTAAACTACATTCTTCTTGAAAGTCACAGTGCATTTAGTATTTATTCACCGTAGGAATGGTAAGATCAGAGAGTGTTCATGGTGAATCTCCATGATACATCAAAATGCACAGCCTATACAAAGTTTATATTCCAGAGATCTGGGTTCAGTTTTGATGCATTGTTGAAAGCTGTTGACCTTGCTCACATTTGCAAACACTTGATAGAACTACTGGCTTTATGAAAAGTTACTTATTTATATAACACAAAATCAACACCAGAGACCCAATAACATTTGCAGATAAATCAACAAGAAGATTCTGGTTGTTCTGGCATGCCTTCTGTTAGTTCTTAGAAAAGAGGCTTCCATTCATGCATGCTTAGGAATAAAAGTTCCATCAACCAAAATGATTCATCAGTTTTGTAATGCTCCTTTGCCTGACCTTCACTACTTCACATAACAAGCAACCTGCTGAGTCTTCTGTAAAGAACACATCTCGGTAGCCTATTCATCTAATCCATCCAGCAGAAAAGGAGTAGTTGTATTGGTCAAATTCATGCAAAAAGCATGCTGTGGTAACTGACTGAGCCACAGGATCCACATCACCTTAAAACTCTTACCTTCTAGCACACAACAGGCAATATTGCAGTCACCAGACAACTGCATTTAAACATACTAAGCCTGATTGTCCTTAGGCCAATGTTGTAATGAGACGAGTACAAGCAAGAATTATTTTAAAATTACATTCCTTAAATACTGCTTATGATCCAGCTTCTCAGGACTGTTTATAGTAATACTCTCCTTTAGGATAGGCAACATAGGGATTATTTTACACTAGCCTACAGCATCTGAAACCTTGGGAGTCAGGCAAGATATAAAAGTAGAATTAAAATGGATTGAGTGACTTCAAGTAAGTCCCTGGTGAGCATTTATGTACATTGCTAAACTACTGCTGAAAGAAGGTTGTCTCTAGGTTTTGATGTGGCCAGAATAGAGAGACTACTCTGATCTGAGCTTTAATAGCATCTGAAAGAGATTCTCTGATGGAACTAATCCTTTCATACCTTGATCTATACATTTTTTCCTTAACCAACAGGAGACATTTAATAGATTAGACTATTAAGTATTACTCTGGTCCAAACCTGCATCATAAATCCCAGAGACATTTTCAGTTAAGACAGCCTGAAATGACCTGGTTTTCAACGTCCATGATCTGACACACCTATTTGATTTAATTTATTATTCTAGTCATGTAGCTTGTTAAAAATTAGGTGGCATATCAGGACAAACCCTGGAATTATATAGCCTTGCCTCTTTCCCCAACTTTTTGACCTGATTTTCCTAAACCCAGACAGACCAAGGATCTCTCTAGGTTATTAAATTTTTAACATTCCACAGATTTTTGTATTAGCAGCATGAAACTACTGAAAAATCTGTTTGGACAAAAGTAGAGGCTACCACAGATGGGGAAGTAGTGGCAAGAACTGGAAATAAGAACTAGAAAGGAACTGGTTTGAGTTTTGGGACTGACAAAAAAGATTCACTACTTCAGTATTCATTCTAAACGCATTCAGATTGCTTTGTATTTGAGGAGGAACATTAATTTCCTCATTCCCCATCCCAACCTAATTTACATTGCAGGTCTTTCCCCAAAAACTTGCAATTATAGTAAGGAGGAATAGAACGGCAGCAGATTTTATTTTATTGTATGCCACTCTGCAGTAATACACACACACCAGTTTGTTTCAGTGACTTAAAAAATTCAGTAACGCCTATAGAGAGCTGGCCATCCAACACCCTGTATTAGCAAAAACAATTTCATGTTTTGTTCTTTTAAAAACCTTCATGAATGTTTCTTTTCTCTGTTCATTTTACATCCGTTTTTCCACTCTTCCAGATCCTTCACACACACCAATATGTAACAGTACAGCTTAGCCTCAGATAGACTCTGAGGCACTGCACCAGGAACCGTTAACTGTTTTGAAATATGATCTCATTCTGCTTTTTTCTTGTTGCTTAACCAGTTTCTCATCTCACGCTTGCTCTCCCACGTTAAATGAAAAAAAAGCCTCTTGTGAGGCGCTTTGTCACAGGCTTTTTGAAACATGATCTCTAAATAAAAAGTTGCTGCAAAGATGTAGACTACACTAAAACTAAACAGAAAAGGGATCAGAAGACCAACTGACTGGTCATGACTCATTTTCTGCCACAAATGTAAGCTCTGCCTCAAGAAAGGCATAAAGACAGATCAAGAAGTCTTTGATAAAACGGGAGCTGTAATTTAATAATTGGTACCAAGTGAGAAACAGCCTCACCACTCTGAAAAGGAATTGTTCATGCAAATCAGATGCTGGCTCCCAGCAGACCCTCCTTGTCTAAGTCATTAAGACTCTCCCTCCTACCACTATTAGTCATGCTGAGTATTAATATTATTCATTATTACTCATAGTTTACTCATTGAATAACCTCATTAATTTCAGTGAGACATTTGCAGTAGGAGGTAATAGATAATCTATGCATTTATATATGTATGGATGTCTAATTAAAGGCTATCAAATGAGAAGACTTGAGTTTCCCTAGCTGACTAAGCTTATCCTTCAAACTCTGGACCCAGGACTGAAAGTATTTGTGGCTGCTGCTGCAAATGTGCTAAGTTAAGCTTTCAAAAATACTTGTGGCAGAATCAGTCTTCAGGGCAACTTTCATGAGGATACTGCAAAGTTACACCAGCCTCTCACCTCCAGGCCCTACTGTATAAAAGAAACTTGAAAAGGGGCAGCTGCCTGTCTCTTGGTACTCCCAGAGAGCATTGCTAATAACGAAGTTAGCAACCAGATTCAGAAGAAAACACATGTAGCTTGGTACCTCACAGACCACTCTCCCAATTATTCCCACTCTTTTGTGGATCCCACTGATGTTCAGAACATTTCTCCTCTGCGGGTCTTCCTTCTTCCAAAGCTAGGGAGAAGAGCAAGCCAGTTAACCATTCATAATATCAAACTGTACTTTATCCCCCTCTCTAGGCATCCTGTGATGAGGTCATCTGGGGAAGAAGGGCAGACTCTTCTTAAAAGAAGTAAAAGGCCCATGAGAGCACCTCAAATCAGCCAGATTGTAAATAACCTGAGTGTTGTTGCTTTTTATTTTTTAAAAAGGAGAGTTAATTTTCTCAGTGATTTCAGTACATTTCAAAACTTCATCTATTACAGAACTGATTCTTTAATTACATTTTTAGAGAGGAAAATTCTTGTGATAACTTTCTAGAGAAATAAACTGGGAAAGCAGTGCTACAAGCAGCAGGAGACTGGAGAGGTATGCTGTCTAAAAACATGACAGTGAGTCAGAAAAGCATGACTGATGTTTGCTCTCTGATCATTTCCTTCAAATGTTTAAAGGAATTCCTGCTATGGGTGAGAATTACAACTTTTTTACTCTGTCCTTATGTCTTCCCCTCACTCTTCTCCCCCAAGCAAAGACTACTAGCACAGCTACAAAGTCATTACCCATCCTGTTTTCTCACCACTACCCACCTCATTCCTATGAAAGCCAGCTGGATCAGGCAATGCCTGTGAAGCCAGGCTCCTAATCCCATCAGGGGAGAGGGATAGCAATCTGAAAGAAGCAAGGCGGGACACTCTCTAAATACTAACACCCACAGGAAAAATTGTACTCAGCTGCTTACAGACTATGCAAGCTTGTCTGATCTCCCGGCCTGGACAAAGTGAAGGAAAAGAAGCATAGGATCAGCCTGTGCTGTTTAGTGGCTAGTCCTTTGAGAAGCAGAACGTCTTTCCCCCAGCTCTCTAGAGCACACCTCGAACATTAGCCCTCTGCTATTGAATTTGTTCAGTCTCATGCACTAGACATGTTGGTTCATATGAGTACTTCCCACTTCACGTTTATCTGAAGCCAGGATAAACTTCATGTTCAAGACAGAGCCACGGGCTGGCGTGAGATGAGCTTAGTGGATCAGAGAGGCAAAGAAGCTACAGCTCTTTTGCCACCAGATCCTAGATAAGGAGTTCCCATGTTCAACAAAGTCCCAATACTAGATGCACCTGATCAACACGGGCCCCTCTTTTACCTGCACAACCCACTGCACAGGAAACCTTCTGTTGTCACAAGCCCGGCACATGTTTGAGAATGTATCAGGAGGCGGCACACTGGATGATACAATGCTGCCTGCCTTCTTCCTCAAATTGTAAACATGAACCATCCCCTGCAGCTGGGGACAATTTTGCTCACCACAAATTCTTAAGAAATAACAATTCTATGCACTTCCCTCAGAACTGGTGGTGTATTTTGCTCTGATACAGACACATCCTGAGGTTGGGGAGGAAACATTTCTCTCCCCCACAGTGAAGCCAGACTAGAGGCAGACACCATCTTATTCAAACAATGAATAAAGTGATCCTGGCATCAACTGAGCTTCCTTTCCTTCAGATAGGCTTCTCCTTAACACACAGGGAAGGGTGGAGGGGTGGTGTTCTTCTCAGACGTGTAAATATTATCAGAGGCACATTAAACATATTGATTGCTAAGGTGTGTTTCTAGACAGGGGCCAATGCCAACATGGATTACAATTGCATACAAACCCTCCACCTCCTCCTTCCAAGAGCTCAGTCATAATCTCATAGAGATTGATCAAGGCTGACATACTTTAGCTTGAAAAAAAAAAAAACTGCTTCAGGCTATTTGCAAATAACTAGCACAAGAATCAGAATCTTTCAGACAAGACCAGGAACTTCCACACCTGTGAAACTCAGGCCTTCATTATTATTAAGAATTCTGTAGAGTCCGTCATTCAGATCATTCCAGTCATCTCAGTCAGAAAACTCTGAATAAATCTATTTATCTGTTTGAGAAATGGAAGGAATAGTTGTTTACCTATCATGTAAGAAAGTAGTGAATTAGGTAACATCTGCCTCCCAAATCATAAATCATTGCATAAGTACCAAGGAGGATTAGGACTTACACATCATATAATGTCTTCTACAAATACAGCTCTGGCAATTCTCATGGATGTAATAAAATAATCTGTTATAGTATTTTAAGAAACATGTTTTATCAGGGGTCCAGTGAACAAATACTTTCTAATGGAAAAAAAAAACCCCGTGTCAAACCCAGTTTAAAACCATCTCGATTTTGATCATGAGAAATGCTGGGTCAGTCCTATTCCCAGTTACTGGTAAGCAAATGGCAAAGCTTCCATTGACTTCAATGGGAGAACAACAGGACCTTGAGGCAATGTATTTTAAGTTACTGATATTCACATGAATTTCCCCGTGAGCACAAATGTCATATAGTAAACACTAGGCAAGAATAAATTGGTGACATTATTACTAGTGCAGAATAATGGTTCATGATCTTTGCACTGTGCCCTATAGTGCAAATGTCACTACATTTATTAAGATATTTCTTTTCCTTTGTGTTTGAGGGTATGGATCACAGCAGGAAATATTTTTATTTTTATGGTGACCTTTGCAAGGCTTGCACAGCTAGATTATGTTGTAGTAATGGGACAACCCAAAGGTCATGAAACATTATTCTGCCCTAGTAACTATTAGAAATGTGATGGGAGTTAGAAAAGGTATCTGTCCCCAGGGCCAGTTTTTCTAGTCTTCCACCTCTGGAGACCTGGGTTCAATATTGGCCATGCCAGTTACATGCTGGAGGCTGTTAAAAGTCCTCATTAACATTTCACCAGTTAACTGAAGGCTATGCTTCCTGACTTGATGAAGTTCACTCTCTCTTTATACACTACTGAATAATCCAGACAGTACATTTAATAATAATGTTTAGACTGGGAGGAGTGAGAGCTGATTTCCAAAGGCCATCCCCTTAAGAACAGACAATGTGAAACTACAAAACCAGCTCAAAGGTGAGAACAAGGCACTATCCTGGATAACAGTCAAATAAAACCTCCTGACAGGGTAGTACGCAGCATGTTGGCAGTAGACTATACTTGTAATATTTCACAGTGATTGTCAAAACAATGTATTCTAACGATGAGTACAGGACTATTGTGTTACTCCACACTTTTCAAAATTACACAAGTCTAAAACATAGTGCATGAAAACTGCAAATTTTTTTAAGAGCATTAGTGTGCACTTGTATAGCAGACAGTAAAGTGAACAGTGACACTGGCTAGTGGGTATAAATGCCTGCCAAGTATGTGTATTTTCATCACAATGTCATTGGGGGCACAGGATGCAAACTGACAACTGAAAAAAAAAAGTAAAATCTAAGGCTCAAAACCACATGAAAGACAAAATAAGCAGCGATGAGACACTAAGGACGCAGAAGCAAAAGCTGATGCTCCCACTGAAGAGTTCAAACTGTCTGTTGATTCACACATAAAGCAACACGAGGTGAAGTAGTTGCAGCAGAAAGAACAGGATTCCAGGGGATGACACATGAATTAGAAAAGCATTTGCCTCCTTTGCTTCAGAACGTCCTGTTCTGGCACTACCACAACTTGTCACTTTGAAACCAAAATGGCATTGAGAAAAATTACACAAACATGGGCATGTGGTTAACCCTGCCAGGGCTTGTTTCCATGCTGTAACCACCTGATCTTTTCCTCAGTGTTTTGCACACCAGGATTATAGAATTTTTACCATTTTTAGCCTCTAAATCTTAATTACAGTTGTGTGTCACTGCTACAACAGTACTTAGTGCTACTTAACTTTTAACAGATCACCTTCTCATGTCTCTGCAACAGTAAGTGCAACACTTATTTGTCTTCATATGAAGCCAATGCTGAAAACATCTTAAATATTCCAATATGATGGAAACAGAGAAGAAATGCACTGGGAGAAATGAACCAATAGAAATTTCACAATATTAGAAAATAAGAGGAATGTGTTTGGATGATGGATTTTTAGGAAGCTTCAAGGTTGCCAGTAAGATTCCATCTAGTTTTTTATTTTGTTCTAAAAGAAAAAAAAAATCTGATGTCATTTTCAAGGAAAATTACCACAGAATAAGACTTTTTTTTCTAACTAGGATTGAACATCACTGGTGAACTTCACATTGGAGTCTTACAAAAAAAGCAAATAGGTTTTGTGACACAAACCTGCCCTCTGCTGGAAGTACAAGAAAATGGTAAATACGAAAGAGAATCCAAATATAATTTGAAAGGGATACCTGTGATTTTTTTTTTGTACACAAACAGCATTTCTTTACATTATATGTTCTCTTTCTTTGCATGACAGTGAACCAATTTTTCAAACTCCAAATAATCCATTTTATTCAGCACTACAAAACAATGTCCAAATACCTCCCTACCAACAGAACATTACTGATCCTGCACAGACCTATCTATGCAGGAAGGTAAATGCTGGTACAGTCAAGAGCCTGCAGGAAACACTGACCTGATAAAAATATCTGTGTCTTCCTTTCCTCATGGAATTCCCCACTAGCTGCACATGTGCACCACACCTCTGGGAATATTCATCTTCCTCCAATATTTTCACCCTCCATAGACTGTGGAAGTCACATTTACCATTGTTGTCTTGTCCCACTTCTGCCTATTCTCAGATAATTTTTGCGTTAGAAAAGCCAAAAACTTACCTGAACAGCTTCAGCATGTATCCTGTATTCACATACACAAAGATCAATGCATATTAAATAAACCTTTAAGGCCCTTAAGCCTACTATGAAACCGTAATTTTTCATCTAAATAGAACAACCTTGTTAAAACTCAGTCTCCTTGCAAATAAAGGACCACCTAGTCCAAATAAATGAGTGGTCAGTCTTTGCTCTGTGACCTACTGAAATCAAGCAAGGCTGCAGATGTCGAACATTTTGTAAATACATGGTTTGTAGGCACCATTCACCCACTGCAAAGGAAAAGCCCTTTTTCTTCCAGCAGTCACCCACTCTTAGTTTAGAGCTAACTTGTGGCTCATCCCTAAATCCTCTGGTTTATTACCCCTGGATATTTCAGCTTGTCTAACCTGGGCATGTTGCCAATATTAATGGCACAACTTTGAAAAACATTTGTGCTAAGAGATGAACTCCAGGCCCTCATAAATTATAGTCTCGGCTTTTTTGTGAACTTTATGCCAGTAAACAGTTGTACCCAGGTGCTCCTGCACAAACACAGGGGTAGTTAAAGGATTATAGACAATGTCACTGCACATGTCTCAAAACCTGCAAAACTGTCTTCAACAATGCTTGGAGACAATTTCCCTGTAACTGTGATCCCCCAACACATACTCCAATGGGGTAGGTGGGACTTGAAACATCAATGGCTCTGAGGTGATCAAGCATGCTTTTAGTCACTGTCATAAATTCACAGGGCACATATATTCAGACTCTGCAACTTTCCGGGGACTGATAGCTCTCCTCTCTGAGCAGTACCTGCAGCTGTGCCATTACTCAGCCATGCTTTTACACTAGCTGGCATGAGCTTTATTCTTCAGAAAGGTGCCCACTCACTCCCTGCTAGGGTTGGGGTCCTTTGGAACTGACTGCTCTACGAGCTGCATTCTCACAGAGCTGCAAGGTGCTCAGAGACAGATTAATCCACGACATCCCTGACAACTAGGTAAAAGTATGGAGCCATTGCCTTGCTGGGAGCAACAGACTATCTGTTTTTCTCCTGCGTGGGACAGAAGCTCCTGGATCCTGCTGAGCTCCTTCATATTCTGTCTGGAGCCAGTGTTCACCATAAAGAGCAAAACGGACAACCTGGCTGGTCACTCTACTTTTGTGAAATTCAAAGGCTTCTAGCTGCTGCGCTCAACTGTGATCTGTTTTCAACAGCAGCCAAGAATCAATGTGTCCATGTAAGCACTGAAGATCCTATATTTGAAATCTGAAAACTTCTCAGACATACGAAACTTCACCTGCCAAGGGGCACATACCTCAGAAATGATGAAATCTCTAAAAAAATCCTTGTAAGTTTACAACACCCATATTTGGATAAGAAAGCACTGCAGCTGGAAATATGTGGAAGCACCTCATTATCTGAAAAGAAAAAAAAAGTATTTATGGCAGAGTTGAACCTCCTGGTGATGTACTCTGCAGGAAGGTGTTGCAGGCTAAGCACTATCCCAGGAGAATCAGAGCTCAAGTCAACCCTTACACCTTTGTACTGTACAAATAAGTCAGCCTGGTCTTTGGGACAACTCTCAGCAGGCAGAGGCTTTACCCAATATCTTGTGTTTATATTATCGGTGCACTTAAGGTGGCAGAAATATGGTTCAGTAAGAATTGAATGTAGCACATGTTTTTACATTTTCATGTTGCTGAGCAGCACTGGTATTTAATAGAATCATTGGATGAAAAAAGGCTAACTTAAGGCAAATTTGTGTTATTTAAGGTAATTATTAACTGGGTTGATGTTTTATATTTGGCTAGTAAATAAGGCCTATCCTTATTAAACCAAAGTAAAGCGGTGAATGAACTATTTTAACAGCACTCACTTCCTTTCTGCCACTGAGAGTTGTCTACTTCAGTAAGCAAGAAGACATGGTGTTTCCACAACTCCAAGCGAATCTCACACTGCACTAGCTTAAGGGATGGTGATGGTATTTGCAGGTGCAAGCCTAGTACCCAGTAAGGACCAATAAGCAGCAGTATGGAGAGACTGGAGAATGTGATGGGACGTGCTAATAGGACTGGAAGACAGGTGCAGGATAACAACAATTTAATAGATAAATTCTACTCCTGTTTACTTTCATACAGGTCCTCTGGCACACTGCATCTATTTCCTAGTCAGGATATTATCTTTCCCCTCCTTTCTCACTTCTCTGCTCCTTTCTGTGCAGCTCAGTTCAGTCTGCATTTCACCTTACCAGCTCTCCCCTCATTTTTTTCTCTCTCTCCAGCCTCTCTTCTGTGGACTTTCAACTAAATAAAGTTAGGGTGGAATTCTTGCAGTTTATTGCTTCAAGAGCAAATGTTTAGAATAGAATGCTTAACATGAGACAAAAATGGTTTTCTGAATCCGCATGCTAATCAGAGAAAAGCACAGTAGGAAAAAACAAAAACAAAAAACAACAAACAAAAAAAACCAAAACCCCATGAACAGTCTGCTTTCTCACTCACTGCAGGGATACTGCATGTTTCCTCTACCCATGGATTGCAACTGAAGTCAAAGTACCTAATACTTGGAAAAACCTGTGACAAGTCCCTCTTTTTCTAGGTTTACACAGTTGATAGCGTGACTGAGGAACCCGGTTTGGATTTTTCTTTTTTTAATATTATGACATTCTTGTTTACACACTTGAAGTCTTGGTAATACAATGACAGTTTTCTTGCTTAGTTGTCATACTCCTTACAGATTTGTCATGAATTATACCCTCAAAAGGGTAGCTATAATTTTAGAATAATCAAAAGGCATTTGATCAAAAGAGTGGGACACACTCCCTGAATTTTCTATGTCATGCTTAAACTTATTTGCATAGGCAGGTATTTTTCCTGGCTTACAGTAATCTTGAAACACTGTGGTCACAGCAGATTTTTGCTTTGCCATTTTCAAATGATAATGTGTCAAAACCCTCCTGGGTCTGTCCTGCTCAATTAGTTCTGATCACTGTGCCCTTTCTTCCTCTGAAGTTTTCTTCTTTTTTTTCCAACCAAGACTTACTAATTCAATCTCTCTGATTTCAGAAGCAGATGAAGTGCAGCTGACAAGTTTGGGGTGGAAACTTTTGTCTTTATTCCTGCAAATGAATAGCCAGTTTTAGTTACTTATTTTTCCTACACAACTAAAGCTCCATAGCACTGCAAGGGCCCTGCTTCTGAGTGTGCAGACAGCACCTAGCACAGCCATAAGCTCCTGTCCATAACAGGTCCTGTGTGCATCACTACAAAAGAAATAATAACCGTTCATTTTCCAGCTGATGCCAAATACTAGCAGAATACAAAGCACATTTTAAGCTGTAAAAGCCCAAAGGCTGTGCTTATATTTGTATCATATCAAAGAACCAAACAAATTGCTGGTGATTAAAACACAGCTGCAAAAGGCCACAGCAGGAAGAGGATTTTGCCTTCAGTTTCCTTCCTCCTCTGGCAGCCAGGTGTTCTGGAGAGACCTTTGGCAGCAGCTGCCGTTCACCAGCTCTCACTCGCACCAGAGGGCACTGTAGCCACACACATCAGGGCAGAGTGCCTCAGCCCAGCGAGCTGTTCATCTGCAAGAAACGGTCTTTAAACAACTCTTCCCCGGAGTTAAGAGCTCCTGTCTTCTCATCCGGGCTGGCCGCAAAGACAGCAGTATAGTGTTGCACTGGTACACCTTGCACAGGCGGATTGCTCTGTGGCAAAATACACCTTGTAGAGCTTATTCCAGTTCCTAACTTCAGTAAAATTTGACAGTTATGGTTTACCTGCACTCCCAGGGAGTGGAAGTCAAAGAAACTATCATAAGCTTTAAAAAAAAAAAAAAAAAAAGAGAGAGAGAAAAAAACCCCACCACTTAAATTCCAGTCCATGCTGTTGAAAGGAAAAAAACCTCTGTGGTTGGAATAATGTGAATACCCAGATGATACCGACAAACAGAAACCTCCTAGGTATTCACAGGACAACTGGAAGAGAGCTCATAGCAGTTTGAGATCAGTGGTATTAAAAACTTAATAGTGGATCTGTCTACTTGTAAATCTTCAAGTGTGTTTATGCTTCCAAACTAATGGCCTGTCTTCATGATCAGAGCATTCACAATTCCCACTAACTCAGATACAAGTAATAAGCTAAATATATTCCCAAATATCAGGCTACCACTAACATGTCAGGCATACCACTAACCTGTCAGAGTTAATCCTCTCTAGGTTCCCCACTTAATATTTTCTATTGCATTTGTAATAATGAATAACACAGCGAAAAGGTGAAATACTTATGTCCTAGCTCAGCTCCCCAAAGTACCTGAGGTTTGCAGCTCTAGAAACAAATTCAGAGAAGTTTGTTACACACAACTACATTTATGTTCTGATTTGACTCAAGCACTGGGTAGACATGAAGCCTATGCAGCAAAAAGAGGCTCAGGATGGGAAAAATAAGATTAAAATCATATTTAAAATCTGCCACAGAGGGGGCCATTCCTGGCAAGCCAAATAATAAGAGAATAAGCAAACACCAGTTGTACTTTTGGTGTGCTTTTCATTTGGCACTGATGATTAATAGAGTGATTTGAAAAGAATAAATCTCAACAACATGGGTTGGGATTTCGGGTGGGGAAATCTGCAACCAAACCACTGCAGCTTCAGATTGCAGAATTTAAGGGGTTCCTATGGGGAATGAGGTTCGCTTAAAGGATTAAACCACATCAAGGAAGTGTTAAGCATGACAGGCCAGAAATACCTCAGGAAATCCTTAAAGCTGATTGCTGGAAACTCTCGGGAGAACTATCAATCTGTAACATATCTTGTTCTTATAGTCTGCTATTAGCTGCTCTAGAGACAACATAGTAGACAACATGGACTTTTAGCCTAATGCCATATAACCATTATGTTCCTATGATCCACCCTGACACAGAGGAACCCATCCCGCTACTGATCCTGAGCGGCAGCTAAAACCTATGACTTCAGTGGCTGATGTTGATTAAAATTTGCCAGGTCTCAGAACATCTAATAAATATGCTAAACTTGCTTTTCTGTAATAGCAAGATTATCAGAAAGTCATAGCCTCTCTCTTTCCTCTTCTTTTTTCTTCACTTCTACATTTTTGTTCTGCTGTTGTGAAGCAGATTTGCACGATAAGCATGATGAGTGTTCAGCACTCATCTAACAGCAGAACACATGCTGCCATCTTTATGCCATGCAAAAAACAGCCAACCAACCACAAAACTGTCAAAATTGGGGAAAAAAAAAAAAAAAAAATCCTCTCTGTAGGGGATATTGGTAAAATTTAAACCTTCTTGATATTACAAACATTTAGCTCTCCTCCCGTTTCTTCAAAAGACTCAAAGTGACAAGTATTTGCCACAGTGCTTGATAACCCAGTATCTCTGTTCCCAAAATGCCAGATAATGGTTAACAGTTTGCTACTGTAGGATGACAGTGCCACATAAACACCGTGAGCTCTCAGAGCCATTTATTCCAATAAAAAAATAAGACAGCAGGTTACATGAAATCAGATGAGAGTTTTTCAGATTTACAAAGGCAAAGCTAAAATCCATATCTGGTGATCCGTCTTTACAACTTCCTAGAATTTCTCTCCCATCTTCCTTATGCCCAGACATAGCCATAAACACCTCCTGCTTCCGCAAAAAATGCCTTTTGTGAATGGAAAAGTACACTGCTGAATTCAGTGCTAGCGTTAAAGAACAGAAGCCTTCCTTACCTATGAACTGCTGCTGCAGAAAATACATGTAAGGTCTGAAAAGCTGTTTGGTATAGCCAGTTCTAACATCTGCTATTTACAAAGACAAAACAACTATAGTATATTAATTCTACCAAGATTCTTTGCACTAACCACAGGAGCACTACAGGTGCATTTGTAAAGCCAAAGGGCATAGCACTAAAATAGAATAATCCCTTGTGACATACAAAAGCAGTGTCTGATTTGCTTCTATCATCCAAAGACATTTTCTTGTAGCCGAGCGCTACCTAAATCTAAGGTGTTAATGTACTAGCCTGACTTCAGAAATCTCAGGAGTTGCTCACCCCGGGCAAAAGATATGCATCTTTTTGGGGGGCTACTGTGTAATATAACACATGAAAACTCTGTTTTTTAGAGGAATAAAGCAGCATCTTAGATAACATTGAAGGAAGCAGATTATTTTTCCTCTCTTCTAGGCTAATTCTTTTCTTATTAGATTTGTAAGAAAAATAATCATGTTGTTCTTCCCTCAAACATCCCCCACACCTAAAAATCGCTGACAAAACAAAAATCCCAAATCCCCAGAAACCAACAAACACTCAGAGCCAGTGCAGCATTAGACCACACCTCTCTCTTCAGATCCATTTTAAAGAGCTACAATTTTATGTTACTAACCTAGGGCAAAATTCAACATATTCTACTCATATTAACTTCAATAGGGGTGCATGTATAAATAGCATTCCCTGAGATTCCTTACACTGGTAAGTGCTACTCTGTGTGCAGACCACCATATCTGGTCCTTTGTGACAGTATCTCTCTTACCTAGCCAGAAGGCACCCTGGCTTTGCAAAGGCTCAGATTCCAGCCAGCATCCTATTTCTACAGAAAAAGTTTCCCTACTTGTGTTTCCAGAGTATCTGTACCTTTCTCCTACCCACACTCCTTTACTTGCTTTTTCCAGACTGCATGGCAAAGACTGCATGCTGTGTTATTATGCTTCATGTGTACACACACCCTTTGCATGGAGTGTGCTAGATGGTCCATAACTACACTGAATGGAGTATGTTTTAAGTGTAACACTCGCAATCAGAAGCACTGGAGTCACAAGCCCAGAAAACAGGCCTGTAAACCCTGTCAGAATTGCTGCGTTGAAGCTGGAAACTCGGGCTACATGCTTACAAAAGTGAGGCATGTGCCTCAAGACTGTGACCTGAAACCTTCCTCCACACTGGGGAGAGCTTCCTCACAGGGATGTTCTGTGTTAAGTGACATGGTAATTCTTAAAGGTTAGGAAGAGCTACACAATTTGGAGATTTTTATCAACATATTACAGCACAGAATTTAACATGAGGTGACCTAGAACATCTTCAATGGTGAGAAACACCACGCACAAATGAAGTGGTGTAAGCTTTCAGCTCAAGCCCTGAAAGCCAAGTTCAGAGCAGGCACAGTAACAGGGCCCAAGACCCTGCATTAGTAAAGACAATCCAAATGCAACCCCTTCATGCTTCCTCTGACAAGACTCTGAGCTGAGCTTCATGCTGCAGGATTGGACCTTGTTTTGTGGAAACAAGAGAAAAGCTCAGTTTTGGCATTTAAATGCTACAGCTCAAGGGCCTGTCCCTGGGAATTGCCGACCACTTTATTTTTGCTGCAGTCAGTTCTTTTTTTGCTTGTACCCAATGCCCTCTACAGACCCAGACCCTGCCTTAGGGATTTAAGTGAAATATTTTCATCAGAAGCTCAGGCAGGGAAGCTACCTGACCTACTCAGAACCGTCTCTGAGAAAAGCATGAAGCACCTTCAGAATTCAGCAGCTCAATGATTTTGTCTGTTCCACAGAAAAAGGCAGCAGATTTTCAGGATTGTACTAGAAATGAACACTGCTCGTTCAAAAGTGTCAGAACACTGCACGGAAAGCGCAGTGGAAAGCAGACACAGGAACCACTGAGCCAGCTCCAACTGATCCGCTTCAGTGAAAGTTTTGCTATCACATAGAACGCTGCTCTTAATAAACACCAGTGAACCCAAAGATATTATCTGCTCACGAGTACTGTCAGAAGGCAGCAAGCTAAATATGCTCTAAATATGCTGTAGGCTGAGGTCATAAAATCAGACCCTGCCGCAAGAATCTACAGTGGTGTAAAACATTCAAAGACACTTGATCAGAAATATTTCAGGCCCTTTTGGACAAAATAGAGAATGAAAACCTTTTGCTCAGAATTCAGCCCATTTAATCCCATAAGCAGCTTTATTCTACTCAGACATGATACCAGAATGTTTAGAAGAAAGCGGAACTCCTGCCTTATTCCTTATATTACACATGACTTAGGAGCAACTGCTGCAACAGGCTACTGCATTTCTATATAAATTTTAATGGTATTTTCAGTACTGGTAATACAACACACTTATTTACCAGACAAACTAGCACCTCTTATTTCTGCTTTGACTTTTTTCAGCAATTTAAAGTATTGGTTCAAGAAAAGGGTTTTTTGGTATTAGTTTTCTGATACTACAGTGCAGTACACTGATTGTGAAGCTGTAATAATTTATAAACCTTACAGCATTCTGTGAGTTTTCCATGCAATGGCAAAATACAAACTGAAGGCACATTTTGCTTATTAAAAATAACAATACCATTCAAAATTCACACCATATCAAACACACATGGTGATGCTGATAATCCTGTGACTGAGGATTGAACATGACTTCCTGGCAATTACCAACACTTCTCCATTAATACAGAAACACAGTGTCTATAGACATGATTCCATAAAACGATAATCCTGGTTTTAGAGCACTTGACATCAGATTTTAAAAGGTGACAGAAGTACACGATATAAACCACTTGAGTTTCCATGAAATCATTTTGTTTGATCAAAGCTCTTCAGTTAAATCTTGAAAGGTAACATTCAGCAGGCTTTGATGGGTATCACATCTTCAAACTGTTCTGCAACTGACCTTCCATAGCCAGCTGAGACCTTCACTCTGTTCCTTCCTGCCCCTTTTCTGCTCCCAAAGCTCAGTAACACATGCGTGGTGTGCCCTTCAGTGCTGATCCAGTCCCCCAAGTTTTCTCTTTCCCTTGTACATCCACCAGAGTCAGGCCTTCCTTTTCCTGATACTGAAGTGCCCCTTCAAACCTCTCAATTCACTCTACCCTACCTCCTCATGCAGGCTGCTGCTGAGCAGACAGAACTGGGTCCCCACACTAGCCAGCCGTGACTGAAAAGCATCCTTGGGAATAGCAGCACCCCAGGCTAGAGGGCACCCATGCAAGACCCTACTGCCAAGCAATGCAAGGACCAATTCCATCTACTACTGCCTCCAGAACACAAACATCACAGCACGGGTACTTGCAGTGGTGCAGTGCCAAGGCAGCACCTCGGGCAGGCCACCCTGAAGGCTCAGCAGAGTAACATACTCTAGAGCTGCTAGAGCATCCAGCTCCTATACTACAACATAACTAGTGCAAAGAGAGATTAAAGTGCATTTAGCACTACCATTTACTTGACGAAGGAGACGAGAACAAGGACAACTGCTGAAAGAGGGGTGTGCACTCAGGTGGGGAAAGAAGGAATGAGAAGGCAGCAGCTCCAACATGCAGCACTCTAAATCCTAGAGGAACCTAAAGAAAGTGCCTGGGGTCTGAAACCAACTGCAGAAAAGAAATTGCTTGGTGTCATCTCACAGGGATTGCAGAATCGCAGTGGGACAGCTCACATGGCTGGATCGCTGCAGTGGATGGATATAGGTTCAGGAGAAAAAACAGGTTGGGAAGGTGAGGAACATGTGTGGGTTTCACTCTATACAAAGGGCTGGCTGCAACACACACTGCATTGCTTGGAACAAGTGATGAGGCCATCAAGACCTTATGGGTAAGGATCAGAGAACAGTCCAACACGGGTGACGTTGTGCTAGGTGCCTGCTATAGTCCTCCTCATCAAGAAGGGGAAGTAGAAGAAGCCTTCATTTGAAAGCTGGAGGAAGTTCCATGAGCTGGTGCTCTAGCTCTAGTCCCCACTGCTACTCACTGGAGATGAGAACCACCTTGATATCTGCAGATAGGGTAATGTAGTTGTGCACGAGCAATCTAGATTTCTGGTTTGCGCTGATGGTAATTTCTTGTTGCAGGTGACAGATGAGTGTTTTGGACTTCTTAAAAAGAATAAGTATGGGATATAAAGAGCAGCCATCAGTTTGTAGAGAAAAGTAAGAAAGATAAATAACACAATTACAAGCTGGCACTTCAGGAGGGCAGAAATCAGCTTGTTCAGGGATCTGCTTGGTAGAATCTCAATTAAGAATGCTGTGTAAGAGAAAGGGAAAGCCTGTGAGAGCTGGCTGATCTTCAAGGACAACCTCGTCAAAGCACAACACAGCCCATTCCTGCATGCAGGAAGTCAAGCAAGCAATGTGGAAGGCCAGCATGGATGAACAGAGAGCTCCATACTCCTGAGTCCAAATACAAGAAGGAAGTATATCGAAGGTAGAAGCAGGAGTGGGCGCAGTCCCTTAGGCTCAGCTCCTGTCTCCTGTTACGCCAGATGCTTTGAAGTTTTGCAAATTTCTGCAAGCACTACCATGCAGACAGTGAGCTTCCTTCCCTCTCCTCCAAAAATAACTTCTGTGAGCTCTAATGAATTTAAGCAAGGTATAATTTTGCCTCTAGCTCATGATCATTTATAACTGTTTGGCTCACCAAAGTCCTCATTTGAAATTTCATTGTTTAGCCTGGAGTTCAGCAGAGTTTCCAGCCCTGACTCCAATGCTGAGTTTGATAACAACAGCTTATAGACCTTCACCTCATGTTAGGAAGAACATCTGTCCTGACTGCTGTTTGTCCTGATCTGCCCAGATCTTCTTCAGAGCATGCATCAAAAACACAACACAGATACAACTTTCACCTGTGTCTAAGAAACACCTGTACAACTACTGATACACCCATAGCGACAGCTCTCTGTAAACCTATCCAGACCCAGACCCAGTTATGTCACTTCCTGAACCAAGAGTTCTGCAAGACCCAGTCAGGAACAAAGGATCATTGCAGCATTTTTTGTTTTAAGACTGAAGAATTACAGTCCTCTGAGCCTGAATGGACTCATCATCTTTTTGAAACAAGACAAAAGATTTTTGCAAGCCACTCTGCAG
Source organism: Aegotheles bennettii (assembly GCA_013398125.1). Lineage (NCBI taxonomy): Eukaryota > Metazoa > Chordata > Aves > Caprimulgiformes > Aegothelidae > Aegotheles > Aegotheles bennettii. The sequence continues at coordinate 79,768 of VZRW01008973.1, forward strand.
CCACTGGCTGCATAGCCAACACACAATTCCGCACTCATCTTTCTCTCCTCAGTTATTGTTAGCTGGAGCTTCCAAGTGTCCTGCAAGATGACAGTGAACAAACATGATGTTGCCTATGCAGCACATCACGTACCGTGTGTCAATCAGCCAGTCCTTAATAACAACCTTCTAGTTTCTCAAATCACTGTTCATAGCATAACCTGTTACTCACACAGTGGACTGTAACTTTCTCCAATTGTAGCTTCCTCCCATCAATAAACAGGTAATATCTTCTCTTACAGGTAAGGTATATTTTACCAGCCAATTAATTTTCCATTACATCTGTCCTAGCTATAGATATATAGGTCTCAGAAAACAGAAATTATCATGAGACGAGAAAGAAACTGGGAATCTCCCTAAAAGTCTCCCTAAAAAAGTAAAAATATTGTTGTCAGACACAATTCTTCCCTACCAACAAAGGTAGCTAGAGGATTATTAAAATGGAATTACAGTAACAAGCTGTTGATATCACTCATCAATTTCAGTTGCAAAACTACCTCTGCAATCCACTGTTGCAGAATTTAGCTCACAACTTCAGTTCTTCCAAGCAGCACTGTTGGACTGTCCACTTATTTCAGTTTTATAGTATTTTTTTTTCAGTTTACAGAGTGCCTTCCCTGCAGCTGGGTAGTGACTGCCTACAATCTAATCTTACACATGCTAGCAAGTTTGGTACTCACTCCAGGAGGCCACAGGCCTACACAGGGAAGTCTCACAGCAGGATGTATTATGTTTGGTAGCATCGGCAACATCAGGTTTTCACCTGATGAAGACAGGAGCAGATTTTCGTATTTGGCCCTGAATGTTTACTTCTTACAGGGAGGAGAAAGCAGAGTCACCAAAGCAGGTCTTTTCTTAATGTAGTTTACTATCAATGAAATACACCTAGCTCCCCATTTTTCTGAGCAAATGACAGAAATACAACCCATTCTCGTGGATTCCTCGAGCAAGTTTACTTTACCCAAAGAAATAATCTTCCAGAGCCTGAGCCAAAAAGCGTTACCTCGACGTGTATCTCTTATTCGCGAATTAGCCCCAGGAAACTGATCCTGAGAGGCATGTCATTCATCACCAAGTTAAATTTGGGTGATAATGACTATATGGCAATGTCACCAGCCTGCACGAGAAAGGTCCCAAACCCCAAGTGATACCTGTATTACTGTGTTCTCAGTCACCTCTTCCTACCTGATCACCCCACATTTCTTAAAGCACTGACACAGTGAGTGACTTCAAAGTTCTTTTGGACTTTGGCCTTCCTGGACACTCAGAAGGAACGGAAAGGCAGTAATGAAGCATTTATCACAACAGTCTAGGGAAACACCATTTAATCTGAAGGGGAGAGTTTTGTGTCTTTCAATGATAAAGCTGCAATTTCACAGTTTTACAAATTAAGTCACCATAAGGTTACACCAAAGCCAAATCCCGCCCTCTCTTGTTGCTTACAACTCCCTTCTCCACCAGTCCTGACCATGTAATCATGCCCCCTTTGTGCCGTCTCTGCTATTCTTGTGTCTTAGTTGAGCCGATTCAACTCATGAACCCAGCAGAATGCAAATGTTCTTTTCTCCTGGATGCGTTTTCTGCCAAGTCTGTAAAATGGACTGACTCACAGAGCGGTCTGATGAGCCCCACAGCTGGTACAAGGTATGAAGTGAACCCACAAGCCAAGCATAAAAAGGAAGAACTAAGGATGGCTATGAACCTTACTCTTTTCTCAGCCATAAGTGGAACCTTAAATCAGCTCCAACCCCCTCCCACAGCTTCACCCTGCCTCTTCAGTAAAGATATACCACAGGGTGTATATGATGATGATGCTTTGGCCTAGCTATTAACCTCTGTGGCTGTTTTAAGAGGGGATTGAAAGCTTCAGCTGTTAGACAAAAGACAGAGTTAATCCACTTAAGTCTCTATCAGGATTTTTTTAGGTGTGGTTATGGCCAATCTTTAAGTCTTTCTATAGTGTTTTCACTCTGTACTTCCGTGACCTTTAAACATTATGGGCGGCCATTAGCACTTCTCAGCATAACAGCATTAATACCAGCCTGGAGAATGATGCCGATTAAATCTGATTGAAGTGAATAGGGTGGAGGAACACAGTGGCCTTGTTTACCGCTGCTTCTGCTGCTTTGGCTCCCTCTTCCACTCCTAGTTTGGAGAATACCTCATCAACAAGAAAAGAGATCTGTGTTTTCTGTTATTTTTTTTTATCTCCAATCCCTGGGTGGGTTAAGGAAACACCAGGACACTGCCTCTCATCTTGTATTCTCCATGCTCCTTACAGACTCAGTACAACTCAGAGGAGGGGGAGACACAGGCAACTCCCTTAGCTGCTTATCAAAACCATCCACAGTACAGCCTAGCAGAAATCAGTCGTCACCCCACAGTTCAGAGCAATCCCATCAGTGGTTGTGGGGCTTGGTTTTTTTTTAACTCTCCGCTGAAATACCTCAGTGCTTTTTGGTTTGTTCATTTCTTGGGTAGCATACTAGAGCCAAACACACCCCTTGTTCCTCTAGATAATCACTCCAAATGTGAAACAGAAAGCAGCCTGCCACGGAGCATCCCTCCTGCAGCCGCTAATCAAAGATGCTGCCCTGGAACTCTTTAATATTTCAGGCCATTTCCAGGGGAACTGCATCTCCCTAAAGATTCTCACTCAATGGGAATATCAGAAGCAAGAACTTTACCCACATCATAGTCACAATTTTTGTGGGCTGAAACTGCATTCAGGCTATTACACACGTTCCGTCATACTGCGCAATGATCAAGCCTTCTGCAGCACAGCAGAAACAGGGAACTTGTGTTTTCGGATACCTACGGGAATGGCTTTCTCTTCTTGTGGTTGAAATCAGGAAAGCACTAGACCTAACCATAGACTACAAAGTAAACTATGGAGCACACGTGTTTCCATGGACAGCTGCAGTGGGGTATGAGAGTTGCTGCAAACCTATTCCTCATCGTACTCCACAGCTACCCAAACACTGTGATTGTACCACTCCAACATCTCTACCCGACCAGGAAGGCTGCTCACCCCTTCCCAGACAGAGCATTTATACCAAGCTGCTTAAATGCTTCTGAAGACTGGTACCGAAACCAGCCATGACTTTCAGTACTGACTTCACCACCCAGGCATTAGCTGCCAAGTGCTCCTATTGGGGGGGGGGGAGGAAAAAAAATAAAGAAAAAGAAAAAATCACAAGTACTGCAGCTTAAACTGACAAAAGCAGTCACCAGCATCCCTGGCAGGAATATTTGAGTTTTTCATTCTTACATTCCGTTCTGTTTCTTCCTTCTGCTCAGTGCCAGCACAAGCGTTTCTGCTGCTGCACAGTAAACTGAATTAGAGAACTGATCTGACTGAAAAATAACGTGATTCTTCACATCCAATTCACTAACCTTACTCATTGGCCCATCCTGACTACATGCATTTCCAGAGCTTTATTATATACTTATAATTTAAGCAGATCAAGTAGAAAAATGTATTGAACACTTGAAACAGAGCTTTACAATGCAGATTTATTTGCTATTCAGATAATTGCTAGCACAAATTTTAGGAACATTACTCTTTCCATGAGTAAAACCAAGACCATTTAAATGTCAGAGATTTTGCCATAATTTTCCTTCCGGATCAAAGATATTTCCACCCAGAAAAAGAAATTCACCTAATCTTTCCTCTCAAATGATCCTGCAAAGGAGCTGCAAGGTCAAGGCAGCAGAGTAGAACCTTTGCTGAAAGAAGTAACAGAAGAGCTGGGTTAACAGTAGTTCTGAGACATAAACCACAAATCTACTGCAATACAAGCTACTTGATGTATCAGCAGAGACCAGGCTACACAGGTGAGGCTTGGTCTGTCATATCTGGAGTAAGAGATAGGTAAAATTTACCTGCTACTGTGAATAGCTCCTGAAAAAATCATCTTTGCATTTTTATGTCCTCTGCAGAGTCAATTTAAGAGCTCTCCTTGCCTAAATTATACCTTAACTAGGGCAGGAATATCACGTTCCTACATTCTTACTTGGCATAGGAAGTAAGGAGAGGAAAGCAGTAACATTTCTGGTATTGAGAATTTATCAAGAAAGTGCTAACACATTACAAACTGGTCAGTTTCCAAGTAATTCCTCTCCCCAGAATAGCAAATCAGAAGACCCTAAGAACAGATAGTTAAGTATGCTTGCTGTTCCTATAGGAACAGTCTAGGATTAGTCTAGTTTAGAATTTTCCTGTAGGAAATAGTTCAGGTTAAAAAGAAAGAAGGATTGTTTTCTTCGTAAAAGGCAATTTGTAACTATACCAAGCAATTTACAAAGACTGTATTGCTTTATGAACAAATGGGATTATAACTGTTAAATGAAGTTTAACATTTAGTGCCCTAGTTACGCTACAAAAACCTAACCCTGCTGTCAGAAAACCAGGAAACCATCACAACACAACTAAATCCTTTGCCCTCGGTACATACAATCACAGTACAGAAGAGCCCTAACATAAAGATTTGTTTCCAAATCTGTTAAACTTATACTACTTTATGTTACAGCCACTTCAGTGGTGCCTATTTCAACTGTAAGAGTCCTTCTGTAAACTGTAAATCTGCAGAGCTTGTACTTCAATAGAATATGGGCTTACATGGAGCTCCTGCTACAGATTTGTTAACTGGCGTCCCACTCGACACATACATGCTTCCCTCATGTACAGACATCATGCCCCACTAAAAGAGAACTCAACATTGTCTTCAGGGCCTTTTTTTCTGTGGTGAACACTCCAGGCAGAAGGAACTCGCCTTGTTCTTCACCCAAGCTTGCTGATAATAGACTAGCTGACTTTGAAAAAACTCTAAAAACATCAGACTAGATTTGGGTCTCAGACATTCAAAGGAAGCCTGACTTTATGAACAGTGGCAGGATGAAGAAGACAGGCTGCTTTGCAAGTTTCAAACATCAACACGTGAATTCAGGTTTGAATTAATTCCCAGTTTTAATTAATTTTATTGGTATAAGCCAAAACCTGGTACGTACTGGGAAAGTGCACCTGTTTACTGCCCTCCTCAAAAGCAAGAAGTGATGAAAAGCAGTCAGCCTGGTTTCAGAACTGTTACAGAAACCACAAGTAGGGCCTTGTCCCATCCACCTTCTCAGACCATCTTTTGAGTGATAATGATAATAATAGGTCCCCTTATAGCAGTAGCTAACCTACTTCTCTCATGACCAAAGGGGCTATCACCACATGCAGGACAGAGAACTAACTGCCTGATGCCATTTCACCCTGTGCACTACACTGAAAGGCAGTCTGAGACCATGCAATGAGGGTCAGACAGGAACCAGCGAGTGGAGGGCGGATGGTGGAAAATAACCCCTTTGCTAATTAATAGTATCAACAAGAAACCAGTTCCCTGCTGCAGATGGAAACTAAATGGCATACAACAGACAGAAGACTGAATTTTGTGCACGAGTCTGGACTGAGCGGGTGGTCAAAACCTGGGTCAGAGAGAAACTCTTTCTCTAGACACACAGGCCTCCTTGCACCTGATTACCACAACTCACAGGTGAAAACTCTGCACGCTGATAGTTACTCCTGCAAGCCAAGTTAGGTCTTTTTTTAAATTATTATCTGCAGGGTCAGGACTGCGGATTTATCTCCTTCCCATCCAGCACTCCCTGTGTTACAGTGTGGTTCCTTCAGGCAGGCAAAGCACCCAGCACTCCCTCTCTCCTTCATTCCCTCTTCATCTCCAGCATTTTATTTGACTCCAAAATGAAAAGGGGGGAGAGGGCTGCAGGTTAGAGGAAAGCCTGCAGAGGATTCCTTCTCCCCAGATTAGGATTTAATTGTATTCCTAGTGAGTCCCTTCTGGTTGTGCTCGGTCTTTCAGATGAATGTTTCATCAATATGATTAGGATCACATCCCTCAGTCTCGTCTATTTACACAATCGGTTGTGACAGCTCGGAGTATAGTACTCCCTAAAGGAAATATTAGATACCACCCTATCATTTTATTCAAATCGTATTTTGCACTCCACGCTTTCAGCGTAATGTCATTCTCTGCTGGATTACGTGTCTGTGATATCCAGCAAGCGCTAAAATCCGTCCAATAAGGATTAGATTAATATTTATATTAGCCATACTCCTATTATTATGAGCAGGGCTATGGAGATTTTGGAAGGGGCAGAGCGGGCTATAGATACCTCAAGGGGCTGGGGAATGGGCTTCTATGTACAAAAAAATGTGAGGCAGTGAAATAAATAAATAAATAAATAATAGCAAACCCAAATTTTATGAGGTGGGCGGGCATGAGGATAGCGCTGGCGACACCCGTCTCGCTCGCCTCGACCCTCTCGCTGCTATTTTCCCCAGAGGGCCGGGACCCCACCGGCTCCCCCTGCACCCCTAACCCCCCGGTGGGAAGGGCATTTCTGAAACCTAGCGGTGCCGCAGGAGCCATTGGGGGCCTATTCCCGCCTCGGCCGCTGCCGCCTTCCCCTCGGGGCCAGTCCCGGCGCATTGAGGTGGCCCCGAGGGGAAGGCGGCGACGGCGGCCACCAAAATACCGGTTCCCGGGAAAGCCACCTCCGCTAACACCGCGCTCCCCTCAGCGGGGGCGGGGTGGAAACGGGCAAGCAGGTGGTGAAAAGGCGGCTTGAGGAAGATGGGTGCAGAAATTCAGACCGAAAGTAAAACCCTATCACGTTACTCGAAGGGAAAAAGCACCGAAAAATACCTGCTCCATCCTCCCGGGAGCGCCGAGACCCCCGCCCCGGAGAAGGAGCCCCTTTCTCCCGAGGGGGCTGGGGAGACGCCGTCGGAAGGAGGAGAGTTACGGAGTCGTTTCGTTTCCGCGCCCGGGTGTGAAGCACCGGCGATGCAATTTGGGGCGAGCAGCGAGGGACCAAGTTTCGTTGGAAAAAAAATAATAAATCCAAGCCGGTTGCTCCCGACGTGCCGCTACAACGAGCGAGGGCAGGAGAGGCGATGGGCTGCCGGGTCTGCTCCAACGAAAACACAAAACACCCCCGAGTCTTCGGGGAGGAACGGTCTCGGTCCCTCGGGCGAGCCCGTCCCCGCTGTCTCTACGGCCTCGCCGGGCGCTCATGCTACTGACACCAGTAAATGCCTCGCACGCAGAGCCCCGAACCGCTCCTCGGCGCAGCGGGGAGAGCTGCTGATGCCCAGGGAACGGCCTCAAATGGCTACATCGGTGCAGACCGGTCCCGGGGCCGCGGGCCGGGCGAGGTGCGGGGGGACAAGGAGCGGAGCCCCCCGGGGCGGGCGGAGCCGGCTCCGCTTTACCCGCTCGGAGCCAGGCGGAGGCGGGCGGGCTCCAGCCAACAGCCCGGGTTTTCCTCAACCGAGAACCGGGTTTTGCAGCTTCGCCCTTCGCTGCGCAGCACCGCAATGGCGTAAATACCCATTTTCATTGATTTTATTTTTTCTCTAGGCTCTGCCTGCCCTCCGTCCCCGTTTCGAAGTCGCACGCAGTTGTCATCCGAGAGCCACCGAAGTGGCAGGGACCGGGCCGACGGGCGCCTTTCTCCGGCAGCGCTCCCCGACGGCCGCCCGCCCTGCCCCGGGTGCCGGGGCTGCGGAGGAAGGGGCACTCGTTCTCGGGGTCACCCCTCCTTCAAACCCGCGCTGAAAGCCCGGGCAGGCGAGGGGGGCTCCCCGCCCGCAGCCTGCTGTTTGTCTCGGTAAATCCTATTACGAAGCAAAGTGCAAGGGTAGTTAACTTTATCTTCTGTTAATGTAAACAAATAAGAAGAATTCAGTTCCTTGATCTTTATTTAAATATAGAGTTGTTTATCGGTGTCATCCTACGAAGATTAATTAGATACCTTTATTCACAATTTGGCGTCTGACACCCCATTTTAGGAATGCATTATAATCACAAGGTGTTAATTGGGGCCAGCCAGGCACTTATGTTTCTATTAAACAGTGTGAGGACTTTTCACAAGTATTAAGTTCTTTTTTTACCGTGCAGTGCAAAAATATACAGCTCTGGATAACCCGCGGTGGCGGCACCGCGCTCCCGGGCGCTGCGCGATCGGCGTTCGCAGCCCGGGGGGGGTCGGGCGAGGCGCGGCCAGTGCCACCGCCCCCGGCTGGACACGGGGCAGCCGCCTTGCCGCGGCTCGGCCGGAGGGGGTATCCCCACTGAGAAGAAAAAAAATAATTAGAAAAATAATTCCATCCAAAATCGCTTAAAAAATAGGGCGGGTCCCCTTCTGTCCCGACTGGGGTGCGAGCCCTGCGCGGGGGAGCGCTGCAGGACCCCGACTCGTTCCGCTGCCGGCGCGCAGAGCCGGAGCCCCGCACCGAGAGCGGAGTTGATCGAAATCTCCTCGGAAATCCGCCGCTCGCTGCTCCGGAGGCGGGGGGGCCGCTGCC
>VZRW01008973.1:100458-186533 GCA_013398125.1 Aegotheles bennettii
GCGCTGCCGCTGCCGCCCCCGCCGCGGGGGGCTGCGGGGCCGGGGCTGGCGCCCGGCTCGGCTTAAACGGTCAGAAAGAGAAAAGCAACCAAAAAAACTTCCATCAGAAGAAACATTAGCTGAGGAGGAAACGGCTGCGGACACCCTGGTGGGATGCTCCCTCACCCCGGGCAGGAAGAGCTTGTGCCATCGCTACCAGCCCTGCCGAATTGTCCGTCTCTGTTTTTATTTTTAGCAGCATGGATTTAGGGCATATAGAGCAGAACGAAGTTACATTTTGAAGAAATAAAAAAAAGTGACATATGCCTCCAACAACCCCCCAAAAAAACAACCAAAACCCAGCCACCCGTCACAACAGAACCCATAGCTGCTTTGTCACCATAATTTGCTCCTCGGTGACACAAGAACAATGTGAAAGGATCCCTGCACCACTTCTCTCCAATTAACTTCAATGAGTGAAGTATGAGCACTGTTTTATCTAACACAGATTATTGTGTTGATTTCTAGCACATTAGTGAGGGGAAATTTTAGCTTGAAGACTTGGAGTTATACAGATGAGAACAGACAAATGAGCAACATCACAGGACACAGGAGAACTTTAAACCATCTCACAAATGCATCTTCTTTTTGGTTTTTGACTATATTCTTTCCTTTCTCTACCACTCACGTTCCAGGCAGTTACAGGTTCTCCTGTTCCCCACAGCTATGGATTGAAGGGCAGTAAAGGAATGGATGTAATGAATATGAAAAGGATGCGAAAAAAAAGTCTTCTGATCTTTTGTTTTAGGTGTTGATCTAAATTAAAATACAACCCCCCTTCAGTATGACCCATGAAAAAGTAGCAAGGGGCTTGGTATCAGGACTCAGACCCTGATGTCCACAGGCTGGTGAGGCCTTGGTAAACATAATACTATCGTGGTAACATTTCTGCCTAGTTTACACCTTATTCAGCCCTACTCAAGCTAAAATCCCACCTTCCAATTACCCTCATACACAGCACAAGGCGTAGAGTTTGACAGCTGTGGAACAACAGGGCAAGTAAAATACAGAGCCCCATCGTGATGATAGAGATCAGGGGGCTGTGCCCCTCCTTCCCGTGGGGTGGTGACGGGCGTCTCCCTAAACCCGTGCTGCTGGTGCCAACCTGGTTGCAGGGACCTGCAGGATGGCTGTCTTTGGTTCCTAGGGGGAATTCCTGCTGCTTCTGCTCCAGCACACTGTCCAGCCTTTTCTCCTAAACGACACACGAGAGCGAGCCAGAGCCAAGTGGCCAGCCTTTGAGGTACCACAGCAAGGCGAAAGACACACTTTTTCTTTGGTCATGGTTGCTACGAGAGCAGGAGCCTTCCATGCATGGGACAGGTGGCAACAAGCAGCCGAGCAGGGCACGGGCTGTCCTTGCTTCAGATCACCAGCCATCGGGAAAAGGAGTGGGACATCACAGAGTCATGGTCTGCACTGTCATAACAAAAGCAGTCAGGGCAGTGAACAGTGATTTGCAAGTGGCAGAGCTGGACCCAGAGTAACTTTGCTAGACAGGGTAAGCTGTGTTGTGTCTGTGTTTGAGCATTCGGTTGGCGTGGGATACTGGAAGGCAAGTGCAGTTAATGTCCACCCAGGGCTTGAGGACTGCCTAGATGCCTTGACTATTTGTTTCATTACTTTTCTACATGCCATGTAGAAGGTGGGAGGTCCTACGGAGTGAATTTATACTGCAGTGCTTATTTGTGAAGGCTAACAACTCTGGGGAATTTTTGATGAAAGGTGAATGTTAAGAGTTCCTGAGTAGAATAAATGCTGCAAAAATCCACCTTTAAAGCATAATTATAAAAATCCTTCTGCAGACATGGAAAACCATCCCACCAGGCAGCAATTACATGTTTCAGAAAGGAAACAGAAAGCAAAGCGAGTCTGCATTTCCATCTGGTAGCTGAACAGCCCTGGAAATAATTGTCCATTTTGTTTCACCTGTCTCCTTCTGGGGTTTTGGGTCTTGCTTGTCACATTTCACGACACCATCTACCAGACCTCATTCAAGTGTTTAGGGGTGGGTGGTACCCCAGAGAACGGGACCTGCATGGGGAGCAGCACCAGCCCAGGTGAGGGGGACACCAGTGGGTGCCACCATGAGCTGCTGTCCCAGTTTGCCAAGCACTCCGCTGGTCCCTGGAGCTCTCCGATTCCACGCTTGGAGAAAGTGGCCAATTATTTTTCTGTCTGAAAGAGTCTGTGATGTGGCAGAGAATGACAGCTCCAAGGGAGAAAACACCTCTTCATTAAAAAGTGCTGGTAAGCACACTGAATATCCAGATCCCAGCACCCAGTTGCACAAAGGTTAGGATGAGAGCCAAGAAATTATGCACTTTCACAGATTTGTATATATACACATGTATATGTATCCATACAATGTGCATACAGACACAGGCACACATGTCTACAGGCTCTCTTTCAACATAGGGTGGCAAAAATCCTTGAAGTCCCTACTCAGGTGAAACTCCCACTAAAGTCCAATTTTGCTAACAGTTTTGATGTGGTAGGAATCACCTAGGAAAAAAACCCAATGAATTTATGCCGCAATCACTTATTTCCAGTAGAACTTCAAATCCTGCAATGCCACATCCTTGTTCTCATATGTTTTGATGCAGAACTGCTGGGGTTTGATTCTGCAATACTCGTATTTGATCGTTTTCTGGTTTAAATGCACTGTAACACAACCATATTAGCATACCGCTTTTCCATGCTTAGCATATTCATTACCTTGTCTTCCTCTCAACTTCTTGGTTTGCATGCAAGAAATCTGTGTCAGAGAGAATGCAATCTGCAAGCTGATAAGACCCTGTCCCATGGGAGAAAGGAGTCAAAGTGGTACCTGTAGCTCAGATGAAGAATATGAAGCACATTGGAGAGCATGGTCCCACATCACATGAAAGGCCCACAGTTCACATGAAGTATGCTGGGCAGAAAATAACGACTGCAAGAAGCAGTGAAAGGGCCCTGACTGCAGTTCCACAAGGCATTGGCTTTATAGACAAATCCAAACCATAGAGCCTGCTGTTCCCTGGTGGCTGCCTGCCCACCTCCATGGCTCAGGTCTTTGCCCTTCAGGTCGGTCTGTATGAACATTTGGAAGACCGTGCTGTAAATCAAGCCTTGGGGGCAGTTCTGCTTAATAATTACCCCCTCCCCAAAGAGTGTGTTTTTAACCCTGCTTACTTCAGTGATTGGGTTCAGCATGCAGTCTTGCCAACAGCTGCATCAGCACAACGAAGGTGACAGGCAGTGTTACGGGAACAAAAACAAAGAGCTGTGGGGTAGAAACTTCCTCCGTTGGTTTCACAGGCACCCCGTTGAACCCTCCCTGGCAGAGGAGCTGGGGCAGGTTGTCCAGGTTGCTGCCTGCTTGCAGCACAGCCGCCTGGGGCCAGCTGGGGCTCTGCACTCAGCAGAGGTAAGACCCGTGCACCACTGGAGCATCCAGCGGTGCTGGTCTGACCCAATTTAGGCTCAAGCACGTGGTCACGTTTCTGTCAAATCGGTCCACGCACCCAACAAATGTTCAGCCAGCTGCAGGCGAGTAGGCAGCACCTGATTCAGCGAAAATGCTGCTGGTGCGGGGTCAACCCATCGTGGTGTTTTGAAGAAACCTGAGCCCGCGTGTGGGTGTAGCACTCAGAAATCTGAGGCCCATGGTCACAGCACTTCTGATTTAGTACTAAGAATCTTAAAACCAGGTTTGCTGAACCACGGCCTGATCTGCTTGCAGCTCCTGACCCGTGGTGGCATTTTAAGGCATATGGAGATAAATGATGATTTTCCTGAGAGAGCTGCACCCTCAACTGTGGCAGTTTGGCAGCTGGTCCAGCCACAGCTCAGCTGGCAGGGGCTGGGGCAGTAACACTGTCAGCCCTCCCGGCTCTAAGAAGAGCAGCACTTAGAGAGTTAAAGCAGCCAACTCTGGTTTCTCTCTCCAGATTTGATCTCAAACACCCAGGACAGAAGCAGTTACACCTCTCTGAACCAACTCTGCTGCCTGCCTTCCTCAACACTCACTTGCATAAAACCCCGAGTTGAAAATTTGCCAGTTCAGAATCATAACAGGCAGTGGCAGAACAAACCTAGTTGCACTTTCTGTCTCTCTCACCAAAGTGTAATCTGGTGGTATCTGATACAGCCAAAAGCTAGAATGATGATTTACTATGGGTCAGTTAACATAAAGCAACTGAGGCTGCAGGTTCACAGCATTTTGCTTTGGGGCATGCCCTTTTCATGACTCCTACTTCCAGCTGTGGCCAATGACCCTTCAGCTGGACTGGCCCAACCATTGGTGTGATGACTTAAATGAGCTTTTAAAATCTGCACTTGTAGCCCAGACCTACGTGGTTGTGCTAGGGATTCTATGCTGTGCGAGAGGGGCCAGAGCCCACGGGAGAGGAGCAAGGTGACTACACAGCCCCGTAGGACTGCTAAAGCATGCCTAACTGAAACCACAGCCTTGCATACTCCAGTAGCTGGACTGTATGCCTGTACTCTGAACAGAGGTTCTGCCAGAGTTGCGTTTAAATTTGCTTCCCGTTACTTGTACTGTCCTTTCAAATAAATATGAGTCTGCCACAGACTTACTTCTCTGCAAAGATGTGGACTTTCTACAGTGCTACTCAGCTAAAGTTTGCCTCAGTCTATTCATTCAATTGTGACAGGTCTATGCAAAAGGCAGCAACTTATTGCAGAGCTTATCCTAATAAACACCAGTAGTTTTTAACAAATATATCTAAGAAATCCCTAAAACTTGACTGAAAAGTACATTCACCCATGTAGTATCTCCTGTAAAACTGCAGGAGTTCCAGTAACATTTACCTTCCTTTTTTTTTAAGGAGGTTGCAGTTTCCATAGAAAAATGTTTAAAGGTCTGTGAATTAGAAAATGTGCCCACCCCAGCTATAGTGAATCCTGAAAGGCCTAGGTGAACAACCTCCTGTGGAAAGAGGGGCACAGCGATGTCTATTAAAGCCTGATTGAATACTTGACTTGCCATAGCTTTTTGCTTTTGGAAATTCTGACCTTATAGAGCTTGCAAATAGTTATAAAAAAGGAGAGGTGGAAACAATGTTTGTAAATAGATGCATTAAAAAAATCCTTAGTATAATATCATAAAAAAAACAAGTTAAAGGAAAGGATTATATAAAAGTATTAGGTATAGCCAAGCTGGCGTTAAGGCGGTCTGCTTTAAAGCATACACGCAGGGGCATTTGAGCTGAAAAAAAGTTTCACAATTACATCAGCTTTGTAGGCTGAACTGTTACTACCATTCACAGGAAAATAAACCAGTGACTAAACAAAAAAAACCATGGTGAGTTTCCCTCCCCCCGCCCCCCCATCATATTTCTCAGTTGCAATGAGACCAACTCTTCCCAGTTGTGACTTGTGTGAAGTCAGCAGAGATTCACCGGAGCTGAACCATCTCCCATAAGTTTAGCTCCTGCATTTCCCTGCAGAGACCCTTCCTGAGGCCTCTGTCCCTCCCTGGCTCAGAAGCCCCAGGGATCCTCTTCCCCCAGCACCCCAGCTAAACCTTTCCCATTTCTTATTTTTTGGTGTGAGCAAGTCCGTGGTGTAGGCATCCTTATTTTTGACTCGAGCGACCTTGCACCAGGTCTGGTCTTTCCCAGCACCCTGGTTCAAACCTGCTTCCCACCTTCCGAGGAGCACTCTGGGTGGTGTGTCCTGTTGCCCCTTGAGCTTGTAAAAGAACTAGGCCTGTGAGGGACTCATTTATATTTAGAAATACCTATGATTAGTGAAATAGTACTTATTAAGAGGATTATTAACAGGATGCAGGTGGTTCTAGAAGATTATTGATAAACTGCTTTATTGTCCTTTGTAAAGCCCTACCATGGCTGGCCTAAACCCCAGTCAAGTGAATCAACAAAAGATCAATCGTGTGTTTTAAGATTAAGACTAAGAAATAGATAATAAGTAAGCAATTAAATTAAGATAGATAAGTTAGGAGAAAATTAGACATAAAGTAAGTATATATTGAATAGAATAACCTGAGTATTTCTTAGAAGTTCAAAAGTCATCTTTGATAAAGATTGTTGAAGAAAACAAAGAGACTGTGGTGACCAGGGACTNTGAATCAACAAAAGATCAATCGTGTGTTTTAAGATTAAGACTAAGAAATAGATAATAAGTAAGCAATTAAATTAAGATAGATAAGTTAGGAGAAAATTAGACATAAAGTAAGTATATATTGAATAGAATAACCTGAGTATTTCTTAGAAGTTCAAAAGTCATCTTTGATAAAGATTGTTGAAGAAAACAAAGAGACTGTGGTGACCAGGGACTGCACCAATGAACATAAACTACAAAGGAAGAATTGAAACGAGACAGAGGATCAGCTGAGACTGCAGACTTTTGAAAACTGCTGAAGAACAGAGTAGCTGCATAATGTCATGTAGAATCATATATAGAGAGGATGTGTTCAAGCTACTCTTTGCCATTCACTGAGGTGGCGGCCCAACTCTGAGTTGTTAATAAAGGCAAACCTAGAGATACCCACAGTCTGGTCAAATCCTTTAACAAGCTGCACTGTTACATGTGTCCCTATTGCACAGGGACAGCCAGGGTGGCTGCATGCTGAGATGAGTCCTAATGTCATCCTGCAACAGCCAGTACCCATGAATTGCCCCATCAGCCTCTCGGCACTCCTCATCCAGGGAACTACCAGGTGTTGGTTTATCTGATGGTGGTCCATGTCCAGCTGGGTTTCCTGCAGCCAGCACTGGAGTACTCTGGGATATACAACCAACTATTTATGGTCACTACACTTTAAACTTCTACCGGAGGGAAAAACAGAGCAGATGGTGCCTGGGCTGAAAGCAACTCACCTTTAGTGTCTTCAGAAAATGCAGCCTGGCAAAGGCCACGAGCTGTGCTAAATAACCTGAGCACCTATGTATCTGTCCTTTCCTACTATTATTCTGTCTCTTCTTACACCAGCCACGTCAGGAGGGTTTTGCCACCGGTGTTGACACTCTGGAGTTCAATATGCATAATATTAAAAAATTATTATGTTACCTCCCAGTGGACAAATGCAGAAATATTCTTAGGCTGAGTTTGGCTACCTTACTTGGCTTAGCTACTAAAATAATTTGTCCTTTTTATCACTGGAATATGGACAGATTTTACTAAACACTCCACTTATGGCTAAATATGTTTTTCAGAAGTGATAAAAGTGGTGGCAGTTGGAATACAGCACTTTTTTTTTTCTAAATCTTTATCCTGTAATTTACTTAGAGGAAAAATGTAGAGGTTTTATTTTCCTACTTTCTCCTTAACCCCTACAGGCTGTGCTATCGTATGTGTAAATTCAAATTAACACTTCTTCCATCTGGATTTCTGTATATTTAAATTGGAGGCTTGGAATAATGTTTTTCTTTTTAGAATAAGTTCTTTTGAGAAACTACTGTGTGTGAAGAGCAATGGGTTGGGTGGCTGACCATGCTAGTGCCTGTCTAGGAAGACCACAGCCAGCTTTGTCAACTATTTTTCATCTACAGACTTCATAGCCCAAGGAGGGATTGGTATTTTTGTAGGGAGGGTGTGATAGCCGATAAATGGTTTTCTGTGTTAAGTCCTTATTTTTACCATAGGCATGACCTTCTAACTCTACCCTTGCACTTTTTTTGGCCAGTTGCCTCTGCTGCTGGGCACCACTGCCTGCCAGCTGCTTTAACTCCTGTCTCTGGGGCACCCTGTCTCATGGGGAAGCGCAGTAGCTGCTCTGGTTGCTCCTTACCCAAACCTTCTCTGTCAGGCAGGAGGGCAGGGATGGGTACAAAGGCATGTCTGCCTCAGGGCTGAGGAGAAAACCAAAGCTCCAAGAAGAAACCTCCTGGGATGCCCACTGCAGAGGGAAGCATCACCCAGGGCCTGGGCTGCACCACGGTGCAGACATCCTTCTTGTGAGAGCCAGCACCTCCACCTGCCCCCTTCACCCGGCAGACGGAGCTGAGCCTGTGTGAGAGCACCTTACCTGCTTGCACATGCTCCAGTCAGCTACAGAAAGGCCTCAGCTGTGAACCCCTCAAACCCAGAAGCATTGGTGGGCAGCACCAACCCATTTCTCTCTGCCCTGCTTTTGTTTGTGGCTTCCTCACTCATCCTTCCCCCACAGCGGGGCAGGAGTTGGAGAGGAAACTCTGCTCCGCCATTCCCAAGCAGATGCCCTACCAGATGCCAACCAGCAGAAACAGCTGCTCTTCAGCCTCCTCACCCTTGTGGGTGCCTCAGAGAGGCTCCTTCATGCCAGTGAACAGGGAGGAGGCATCCCCTGGACGCCCCGGTCCTCTCCCCGCCGTTTGCCAGGTGCCAGCACAAGGGTCAGGAAGCAGCAGCCGTGCAGCAAATTTCGGTTTGCTTTGGCTGGCCCAAAGAAAAGCCTCAGAAGTCAATCTGCACAGCTTGAAAGCAAATCCCACCCCACTGCCCACCCCAGCAGCCCTCCAGACTCAAAGGCCTGTTCCCAAGCCCAGCGAGCCCCACTGTATTAAGCTGAGATTGCTTTGGCAGCTGGCAGCCCCTCGGTGGACCCTTGGCCTGCCCACCTGAGGCTGAGGGGAGAGCTGGGCTTCCCAGAACATCCTGAAACATGGATACAGGCAGCTGGAGGAAACATGGACACAGGCAGCTGGAGGAAGCACTGCTGCTTGTGCTGGGTGGTCAGCGTGGGGCACGCTGCAGTTTCAGCAGGAGGGTAGGGGGAGTGTCACGGGCTGTGTTTGCTGACACGATCACAGCTTTTGAAAACAAGCTTATGCTGCAAAATCCAAGACATCTCAGATGATACTTTCCAGCATGCTGCTTGCTGGTGTGGAGGCTCCCAACAAGTGCAATTCAGAGCAGCTCCGCAGGAAGCCATACATGCACCAGAGAGCAGCCAGAAATCTGGGGCACAATGCTGCACCCCTTGGCCCCAGAGGTGAAGCTGTGGGTAATGGGGCAGGCAGCAGGATGAGCCAGCAGGCTTTCAAGGACTCTCCCTTCCTTCATCACCACCTGCAGCAGCCTTGCACGTTTCATTTCCACACTGCAGTGTCTTTCCTTGCTCTCAGCTAAAGCTTTTCCCTGACCAGAGCTGGTGCCAGGTCCTCCCCAATCTGAGCCAGTGCCATCACGCCAGTGGGAATCCGGTCTCACCTCCGCAATGCAGAATAAATCAGATGCTGCATCTATGGATGGCTGCTGCTCCTCTTGCTCCTAATGCATCTAGAAAGGCTCCTTCAGCCATCCCTCACTGGCTGGGCTGTCACTCACCAATGTCATGCAGCCTGCATGTCCCTGTACGTCCGGTGACAGACATGCACGCAGGAGGATAGCACGGTATCACCGTGAGCAGAGCAAACCCTCCAGCAGCTCTTGCCCCACGCTGGGTCTCAGCCACACACCCTTGGTACGCAGATCTCAATGTCTTGCCTACTTGCATGCAATTAGGAAACAGCAACATGGATGCCACACGCCGTGGGAGAGGAGGTAGCTTTTTCATATTGGTATTGCTACCTGCAGAATAAATATGTTCCAGTATGTTTCTACATATTATGCAAGTAGCCTTTTTTCCCCAAAACTGAAGTCCCCAGAGAAGCTGATCAGTTTTGGTCTCAAATGGCAGTCCCTGTTTCTTCTATCCCCTGCTTCTCCCTTTCCTCATGGCCCTCCTTTGCACTTCAAACGCTTGGTTGGTCTCAGTGTTCATATGGCCTTTTGCTTTAGTTCACTCAGCTGATGGAGGATCATCTGTGTGATTTTCCTGTGGCCATTTCCATGAAAATCTTTATTTTCTCTGTATTAATAGTTCACTGAGTTGAATCACAGCAGGGTCTGAGGAGCAGACTAGGCATCTGGAGAAGAGAAGGGATGAGGCGAATGGAAGAGCACATCTTCCTGCTGATGGCAGAGATCAGCTCCGCTGCACCACCTCACTTCCTTTCATTACAGATATTTTAGAGAAGCAGCTTTCTTGCTATTTATTTATTTGCTTGTTTGTTTGTTTGTTTATTTATAACAGTAGAAGATCAGCTTACCTGACACTTTGCCACTCTTCCTTCAGATTGGATGCTTTCCTTCAGATAATGCTTTTGCTCAACCAGAAAGGCTGGGCTCGATGCAGGAATGACTAAAGAAGTCCAAAGGCTTGTGTTCCAGACAAGCCATGGTAGAGGTATTAGGTGGTTATTACCAGTTTAGCCAAACAAGGGCACTGGGCATGGGCATAAAACTCTTCTTTATGTATCAAATACTTTGCCAAAGCCAGACCTTGCTGTGCTGCTCATACCTTGCTGTACACTCTTACTTCCAGCAGAAGCATTTGCTGTTTTTCTTGGATTCAGAGAAGTTTTTCTCTGATTAATCAACAATATCTTACACTTCTTGAAGGATGCGCTATTATCAACACTCCATCAGCAGCATGTCCAGCAGGCTCCTGTCTCTGATTCAGTCTTCCATTTTTGTCAAGGAGAGCTGGGACACCAAATGTTGAGCTCTGAAATGATTGCTTATCCTGTGTGATTACTGTGCTTTGTACTTGGACAAGTCTGATTCCCTGGGGTTAGAAACACTCAGAAGCACCTTTAAAAAACAACAATCAACCTCATCAACAATTAATCTATATGTTTGTTAATACAGTGGAACTTAAGCCAAAATAGGATACAGTGAAAAGACCATATGTCTTCAAAAGCATTTTCTTTGGACCACACACATAAATGTCAGCTTAGCAGATTATTTGATTAAAGGAGTTGAGATTCTGCACTTAATTTATTCCTGGCCTATTGCATGTTTCATCACATGCAAATGCTCGATTTTTTTTCTGAGGACTAAGGGAAAAGTTTTTGCTGTGTTGTTCTGTGCACTATCTCCTTAAGCAAGCTGAAGAATCATTTTGACTTTGCTGGGGCTTTGAATCAGGTTATGTATGCAAAGCTGCTGATTTATTGGGCAAATTGGATGTTGCAATAATTTAAAACACCTAATGAAGTTGCTTCTCTTTGTCTTGCTACCATTGAGCGCTGTTCAGATTGTACATTATGGCATATACAATGCTTCATCTGACCTGATGACACTGTGGTCGTAGGTACAGCATTGTTTGACTCTGGCTCTTGCTCTGGCTCTGGGGAAGGCAACTGCAGTGCATTCAGAAGCGGGGAAGCCGAGACAGAGCTAGCTGGAAAACAAGCGGAGAGATGGGAAGGATCAAGTTCATGGCATAAGCAAATACTCTACAAATCATCAAGAGACTTACTGGATGGCCACAAAGAGATTTTTGTCAAGGGTTTTATACAGCTAAAATCAATTCATTCACTTAATCTGTTTTGAACATACTGGAGATGCAGCTAAAGATGTCACAAATGGTTAGAGTTGCCTGGAAACCTTCAAGGTGTCAATTGACCATATTTTTAGGCTCAGGAATGTTACATGGACACACCACAATTTCACCAGTGATTTCTTTAAAAAACAAATGGAGTCAGAAATCTACAAGGGAATAAAAATATCAGGAGAGTGAAGCTGAGTTGAAGCAGGGTAACTCAAAATCAATATTTTGCTTTTAAACTCTTAAGGGGAGGCCCAGGAGGGCTGCACTCATTTTGTCCTCCTTCCTTATTGTCCTTGGAGGATTGGCTGAGAAGTGACAAGGCTGCTCCGTTCTTACCGCAGGACATTCCTCACTAACAAGCCACTTGTTAGAGTAGTCGGCTGCCACATCCCTGCCCAGTGCCCGGCTTTCACTGAACAGCATCAAACAATGGTCAAGCCCAACTTGAAACTAGAGGTGGAAAAAGGGCTCTTTTCCTTTTGCCGTACGCACGCATGCATCAAATGTCCCTCTGCCCAAAAGCTCAGCTCTGTGCATGAGAACGGGTCATTGAATCTCCAGCATCCCCAGCACAGCCCCCAGGGTTTGCATTCAGGGAGTAAATCCAACCTCAGGTGGCTCCAGAGACTGGGCCAGCAGTGAGGGGAAGAAATGGCCACACGACTGTATCCTGTCCTTTTTACTTGTGGTGATTTGCCTGTGGCTTTGCTTAATACAACTGAAGAAAAAGGAGGCAAAACCTTCTAGATGTTTTTCTAAGCGGAGGTGGACAAAAGGCCAGGAAACTTCAGCAGTGCCATTTTCTGTAGTTCTTACAGTGTAAAAAAACATGGCCAGGAAATGCTATAAGGTCCTTAGGTCCTTGACTCCCAAAATGGCTCCCTGGGTCCACACACACTTAGACAAAGGACAGCCACCCTGGTGAGGTGGTTTTCTCCAGGATGAGGGGTAAAGACAGTTCACAGTGGTCTAAAGCAGGCTTTGTTTAAGCCAAAGATGCTTCATTGAAAAAATCCAGAATCTGTGTCCTCGTGTGGTTGCATTTGCTGGTCTCAAGCATCAGAGACACAGGATGAAGGCATGAAATCCCCCTGCCCTCACAAGGGTGAATGAAACAGGAGCAGGTCCCGTCCCCCCCTTTAAACAAGGAGTACTTTAGAGACCAGTGACTGGCCAGCTGAATTTATGGATGGGCAGTTAAAGACTACAGTTTACCAATATCAGTCTCTGCACTCCCCTCACCTCTGCAATACACAAAAAAGGGCCTGTGGTCCTGTGAGCCCTGACTTTGACATCACAAGGGGGCTGTGTTATGGCAGAGTCTCTTCCCCAACCCGTGAGGCAGCAAACACACCATGAGCAATGCTATGGAGAATGGGGACAGTAGGATAACAGAGCATGTAAATCCACAAAGTGATCCAGCACCAAACTTCAAAAACTATTTTATCCAAATCCTATGGTGATGGGAGCTATGTGCCTCAGGACTGTAAAAGCTCTGGACCTAAATCCCTACAAAAAAGTGGGGTGAGCTCTCAGCCATCACTCTGGGCTCTTCTCAGGCCAATAAACCAGAATCAGCACAAGCTAAGGATGGAAGAGTCACGGTCCTTGTCCCTGCTCTGCTTGATCCATAGCTATACAGGTCATAGGAGCTTTGCCCTGGGTTCAAGATCACCTCTTGAAGAAACATGTCCAGAAACACCTGTGGCGGGAGATACAAATACTTGTGTACCCTGTTACAGATACAGCCACAGGATTTAGTTCCTACAAACCTTCAGGCAGTGTGCGAGCTCCTTGGTACAGCTAAGCACAGAGCTACGTAGTCATTGTCCACCCAAACCCTCCTCGGCCGTGTGCAGCTGAGTTGTCCTGCTGACAAGTGAGGGTGGGTTGCCTGATGGGAGGCCCTCAGCCAGTGCAGGCTGCAGTGCAATGCCAGCCGCCATTTCTCACTCACCATGTCCTGGTGATGGAGGGGTGCCATGGGAGCTGGCTCCTGTTTGCAACAAAGAAAATTCAAATCAGAGTGAGGTTTTGCACTTCTCTGAAATGAGTCCTTCCCTAGCAGTGCTGCCCACTGGAGATTTTCAAAAGACTGGCCAAGGCAGTCCCCTCTGACCAGCATCAGTGTCTGCAGGAGGACCTCATTGCTGCCTGGCAGAAAACTTGCACCAAAACCCTGCTCAGAGCAGTACAAACGGGCTGTCAGTTTTGCTTTGTTCTTTTCCCTGCACATTTCCACTTGTTTTCTAGGTGTTGCTTCTTCCCCTGGTTGCACAGATTTGTAACATGCCGAATCACTCCAGAGCCTATAAAAATGCTACATGAAGGTTCAGTTTGGTTTATCCCAGAATCAAGACTCTGACAGTGACACTAAAATGGACCATGCGTTTGTGGATCAGACTCCAAATATCCCAGAGAGGACAGATGTGTGCCTCAGTGCCACCTCATTAAGTCGTTTGTTTAAACCCCCCAAACAATCGACTTTCATGCAGATGGAAATCCCAGCCCCCCTCTTTTCACTGAGATGTGGATTCTTCCCCGGCACATACGTGTTGATCTGCTCAGTTAAAAAACTTCAAACCCCTAAAATTCTGGTCTTTGACCCTACCCTAAAACTAATTTGAACTATTCTCAGCTGATCTGGAGTTGAAGGAGATGTCTTTTAACTGGAAATACCTTATCTTTAGACAAGTAATCGTTGTTAATTAAACCAGTAAAGAGACATTAGCCTCTGCTTACTTAAGTTTTAGCCTGTGGATTAACAGGCAATCTATGATGTCCTTTTAAATGAGGATGTTCTCATGGAATTGGACAATCCCAGCACCAATATCCTTTTCCTGTGAGATCTAAAAAATAAACCTTGCAGCGTGGACTGAGAGTAAAATTTTCTGTACAAAGCACACATTTCTAAAGCTTGTTTTCTCTCTTCAAAACAGACATATAACTCCCCCAATTAAAAAAATTATTTTAGTAGTAATAGGAAAAAAAATCTGTGACCAGTTGCTAATACAGAAGTTACCGTGTGGAAATAGAAGAGGGTGTGTGCTTGTACATGGAACCTTCCCACGCTGGCGCTCCTGAAGTTCATGAGTAACAATACGGAGGTGCTGGAGGAACAGTAACAGCAAGAGCTTGATAGAAAATGAAAAAGAAGCAGGCATGACTTGACAGTGCAAGAAAAAAATATTTATGGTAAAATATTTCACATTGTCTAAAAAAAACTCAGCTGCCTCGCTGATTTCTTACAGAAAGACATTAATAACTGCGATAACTGCAAAAATGGTGATAATGCACTGACACAAAGTGCTGGGGAGATGGGAAATGGTCTGGAACAGCCGGGTAAAATGCACCCAGATGGG
Organism: Aegotheles bennettii; assembly: GCA_013398125.1. NCBI lineage: Eukaryota > Metazoa > Chordata > Aves > Caprimulgiformes > Aegothelidae > Aegotheles > Aegotheles bennettii. The sequence continues at coordinate 115,183 of VZRW01008973.1, forward strand.
GCAGCAAGCACATTCGTGCAATACAGAGAGCCCTTGAATCACTCCTTGCTTGCAATGTGGTATGTACACCACTGGCAAAGAGAGGATGGATGGACCTTTGGACAGAACCAGCAATGTGTACACACACATACCTATATAGAAACTTTTTACCTGAGGTTTGAATCCCCCAAATCATGCGTCTGTGTTAACCTTTAACTTGGGCCAGAGCCAAACACCACCAGTGAGGCGTTATGGTTGCACTTACTAGTCTTCAGTTTCCACAGGGTGGATTCTCTGTGAACCGTCTCGTGTAGTGTCCTTTGCACTGAGGGAAAGTGAATGCCAGCTGCAAAATGCCAGCACTTGACACTTGTTATTTGCTATCAAAAATGTCTGTTGCATGGTGCTAGTCAATAGTGAATTGACTCCAAGGAAAGTTTTCCCAGTGACTACAAACTGGAGAACAACAACTTAACAAATTCTGCCTGTGAAATACCATATACAAAATAATATTTTCAATTTGCAAATTTGTTACTGTGATCCTAACCATTATTTTTCTGTTCTTTGGAGGTCTATTCCTTCTGTAGATTCCCCTTAAACTTAAGAACAAACAGCCCAATCCTTCTCTATATTTAAAATTACCATTCCCCTGTCAAATGGTTCATTCTCAAATTTTGTGAAAGATGGAAAAAACTTTCTGTCTGCACAGAGAATTTTTCCCTTCTCAACCGCCTTTCTTTGTACTGAAGAAACTTCAATGTATCATAGGCCAAATAAAGCTGAAAATTTGCTACTTTATGGAAGTTTGCATACTTGCTGGAGCTTTTCCCATCAAGTTTTGATGTCTTTGCTCTTTCTCAAACAGCATCAGTCTTTTCTATCTCTCCCTCCCTCTCACTTACATGCACATGATTCCTATGACTAAGTCAAGTCAGCAGAGGTACAGTACATTTTTTATGCCATAATTTAGATTTTAAAAGTGGTTCTGAAATTTCACATGTATCAAAAAAATCTGAATGTGATCCCCAGCTATGATGGGAATAGTCTGAATGTCATTTGAGTTACTGAGGAAAGGCAAAGATGAAGAGCAAATAGAAAGAAATCAAAGAACATTTTTCCTCTGCAATTAAACTCTATGTTTCTAGTAATGTTGCTATTGACTTTGAATGTCCCATCTTAGATTGGCTAAATAAAGCTACCAAAGGTCTTTTTTTTCCATTTACCACCTTGGCTACAATGGGTGGGTGTGCTTAGGGGACGGCGGGGGAGGAAATAGCAGGAGGAATCAAAGCTTTAAAGTGCACAGACTGGCAGCTACAGTTGAGACCTTGACCTGTCACATCACGCAGCTCCAGTGAGACGAGATGTGACAAGGAAATTGCACAACACCCTTGCAGGGGGCACCTGCACCCAGGACCTGCCTCTCACTCTACCTAGGAGCCACCGCAGCAGTGGGGTGAGAGCTGGGGCACAATCTCAGTCCCCCAAATCTGTCAAGTTCACATAGAAGAGGGAGGCGTATTGGCATTTAAATGGGATCTGAAGCATGTTTGTTGGTTTTGCATGTCTGGCTCAGGGAGGGCAGCAGCTGGGATGACTCCAGACAGAAAATATGGACTCCGGTGCTTTGCAGTCCCAAAGCCTTCCTCAGCAAGTGGAGTTCATAAACCTCCTGGCAGCTCCAATTATGATATCCTCACTCGTAACAAGCAATATCTCACTCCAAGGGAAATCTCTTTGATTTTTAATTTAGCCTAAAGTTGTCACATAGGTGTAAGACACCAAGACTCAAAAGTTCCTGGAGAGTTACAGAGTACTGGCATTTGCATTTGAATCTCAACTGCTAGCTCCAAGCATGAGGGAGGACAGAGGGGGCACAGACTCCTCTCTTCTTCCTACTTACATGTCTTGCATATTTTATTTTAGCAAGAAAAAGAATTCTGGAAGAAGAAGAACAAATGCTGGGGTAGGTCTCAATGTTTTTTAAGGCCACCATATTAAAAACTAGATTAACATTTGTTATTTTTTTAAAAAAATCAGATATTTGTCTTCAGCTGAATGACTTTAAAATGGTGTAGTTACAATTTGTCATGAGTTACAGAAGAGATTACAAGTAGTTTCTGTGTCTATCAGACAAACCTCCTGCAAAGCCATTGGTTTTTACCACTTTAGCAAGTACAACCCTCATGTTAAAGATAGGAAATGGGGGCATTTCACCACAGCCAGTAACAAAGTCAGAAATAACATCCAGAAGTCTGTCGTGACTCTGCTTCCTGCTCTACCCAACACCAACAGGCAATGCTTCTTCCTTGGGTGCTGCGAGAAATGTTTGCTTTTTAAGCTTGGCACAAACCCTCAATTTTCTGTTTTAGTTCTAGCACTATGCACCTTTGCTCTTCCTTCCTTGTCCTTCCTTCACCCCCACTGTACCCACGTGTCCCTGCACACGCGCTGTTCATCCCCCTGTAAAATGGTGACCCGACTGCAGCAGAGCCGTATGTGGTTGAGGTGTCTGTCCAGCTGCCACTGCTGCTTTGTCCCTCAGTTTCACTGTGGTGGCTCTGCAGTTTTCCAGATCGAATGCAAAATGAAGAACAAGGAAATTAGTGCAAAAGTTAGGTACTAGTGTGACTGCACATTTCATAGAGTGTGTTTGAATTTGGTGACCAAGTGACATGTGAACCCTGACCACACTGCATCACAGTAATAACTACAGATGAAAGACTGATTTATAATCCAGTTTTTCAGAGGGTAATATGGATTCATCTGTTTGAAAAGAGATAAGCAGGTTGGACCTTCAACTCTCCCATTTGGGAACAATGATGTTTAAAGTAAAATGTTTATTGGCTTTAATGAAGTTGATGCAAAAGGGTGTTGGGCATTTGTGAACCAATTTCTGAACCTCCAAAATAAATGTGGTGGTGTCTGAAAGCGTAAAATGACACCCAGCAGCAGGCCTCTGGTTTCAAAGTACCACTATTTAGAAAAATGACTAATTTTAGAAAAATTAGTTTTTGTTTTTGTTTTTTTTTTTCAAATGCAAGATCAAGGAAACTTTCAAAGTAATTTAGAAGCAAATGACATCAAGAAGAGTATTTTTTAAGAGTTAAAATGTTGTTTTAGTGTTCTCTGCTACAACCTACCATTAACATAAAAAGAAAAGAATTAGACTTTTACATGGTGGCAGGCAGCATGAGTGTTTTCTTCCCTAGGCAGAGAGACAAACCAAGATAGAAACATTTTGATATTAGAGCATAAACAAATCTGCAAATGATCAGCCAAGAAAACAAATCTGGTCGATTGTTTGACAGATCCTTAACCATCCACTGCAAAGTATATGACTATTGTCTCCTGCTGCTGGAGCAGGGTGATACAGTGGCAATACTAAAGAGAGCAGATAGAAGACCCATTGCACTACATGGATTGTACACTTGGCCTTGGAAATCAGTTTATGCATACCCTGTCTCATTTGCAAGTGATATCTGGAAGGTGAAGAGACACACATCTAAAATAAAGAGAATTAATCTGGAAAATAGGCTCATTCTCATTTTTTGATCCAGTGCTTGCTCAAGAAAAAACTAGCTTTGGATCACAATACAAACCTCAGTGTTCTACATTTGTCTATGCACAAATGCAAATGGCTTTGATCCAGTTTAGCACGTGCCCAGCTTTAGACCTGCGCTTAAGTCCCGTTTATCACAACTGAACACTGCTTACAGTACTTCGGTGAATCAGGAGCTGGATTCAGTGTTCCCATAGATAGACAGCCATATGCCATGTGTGCTGTGGTATACAATGCTTAATTTCCCAGGGGAAAATAAATCTTGCAGAAATTTCTCTTCATCAAGCCTTTTATTAGACACTTCTAGAGTCCCAGGAGAGCATGATTTCCTTGGCTGCAATGGCATGTGCACTCCTAGAAAATACAGAAAATGGCTGGGCAGACCAGTACCAGAACTGGTACCATTTCCAACAGCCAGCTAGTGCCTTGCTTGCATATCTATTAACAAATGATCACGAAAAATAAAAATAAAAAAAAGAACATGACTGCACCTGGAACAACCTTGCTGTGGCACAAGCCTGCCCTTCCCGGCTGCCCACCGCCCATCAGTCTCTTCCTTTCCCACCCATGGCAATCTCAATGTGTCGGGATGCTGCACGAGAAGCAGCAGCTTGCTGCCCAAGTGGGGCTGGCACCAGTGCCACAGTGGGGACAGACCCATGCCACCGCCTTCCCCCCCCCTGCCCAGCCCGACCTCTTGGCACATATGCTGACCACTTGTAAATGTCTCCATGGGCTGAGGACAACCTGGCACGTCCCTGAGTGGAGGAAGGGGAGTCCATGCTGTCCTGCTGCCAGTGCAGGTAAGCAGCAGAGCACAAGAAAGGGAAATGCTCCAGGCGTTGTGGGCCAGGCAGGCTGGAAAAGATGCTGCTGGGTGGGTCACCAGGTGTTAGTGAAAGAAATAACAGCTTTGGCTCACCAGTGAGCCCATCCAAGCACCCTGGAGGGAAGGCTGGTGGGAAGGAAACCCACTGCGGTTTTACATTTGCCAGATTTGCCCCTCTCCCTCTTTCTCTCACCTTTTCCAGTTTTAATCCACCAGATACACTTTTAATGGTTTGGCACCTGATGGAAATCAAGGGCAAATTAACATGTTCCTCCTAATTGGTGGACCAATATTTTCTAAACAACTTCCCTTACTCTCCACTCTAGGAACACTGTACTCCTGCTCAGGCATTACTATTCCTGTCTTATACAAGGAACAACCAAACCCACTCGCAAAAGGACTTTGTCTATGATCTGCTTTCCTTGAAATGCCATGCACTCCCAGGCGCACTCTCCCCTTACCACTAGAGAACAGGCGGCCACTGCTGGTGTAGGATGATATACTGGATGGAAACTTGCAGACTGACGAGACCTAGGTGACCATTCCCTCTCAACATCACCTTCCTCTTCTTTTTCAGCTTCCATCAGACATGCAGTAAGATTTCTTGAGCCAAGATTTTTCTTGTCATATTCCTGTGTAGCAGCTATGTTGGGTCATGGTGACAGATGTGCACCAGAGCCCTGTGTTACCAGAGAAAAAATTCAAACCAGCTTAGTCTCTGATGGCTTATTTCTTACCCTGATTTTCAAAGAATGGTTTGTCTTCCTGCTTTTCCACCTTCTCTTGACTTATCTGTTACTCCACACAGCAGAGTCTGTCAGGGTCCCCCAGGGTGAGGAAAATGAAACACAATACAGTAGCTGTTGCTGCTCTCTCAGATACTCTTCCAGCACAGGACAGAGGCTGGCATTTGAAGAACACTTCTTTCATTAGCAACATCTACCTCAGCATCCCCTGTGCCACACCATCTCCCTGTTTGTGTATGGCCCCATCCATTTCTCCATCCATTTGTGGATGGAGAAACTAATTCAGCTTAAATATAAATAAGGGAAAATAAGGTAAAGATTACCCTTAAGAGTGATGGACTCCTGGGTGCCTCTTGCTGCATGGCTGGACAAAGTGCTGCTGAGTCATAACCGAGGGAGCTGCTCCAGGGCAGGAACAAGCAGCTAGAGGGGCAGAAAGTGCTGCTTCAGCCCACTTTGCTATTGGGAAAAAAACCACCGGTGGAATCATCCCTGCCTGCTTCAGTACTTTTTCAGACTGGTACACTTCTTCCATTACCTTTTAAGTTACCTTTTTAAACACAAAATGAATAAGTCATCTCCTCTAGAGTTCCTTTGAAAGAAAACCAGGTTTGCTAGCACAAAAGCTTTCAGTGCATTTTAGCTGTCCATTTGGGAAGAGAGGATGTCTACAGAAGAAATAGTCTGGACCAAACACAGGCTGGACTGTGGGTCTGGGCAGTCTCCTGCTTTACTATACGCCTGGGTGTGAAGGAATTAAAGCCTGATCTGGGGCATGAAAACTAATCATATATTGATTTGCATCTTCAGAGGGTGAAATTTTTCTTGCATGCTCCAGGGTTAGCATAGTCAAAATCAAATCATTGATCAAATTCAGATCTAGCCCTGAAAACAGTGAGTGTCTCCTGTTGTTCTCATGATCTATGGGGCTGTGATTTCATGATACAAAATATTCAGCAACAAAACAGGCTTGTGGTCCCATCCATGCTCTGCCCTCCAACTGTGGCTGCTTATCTCTGCCTCTGAACTGAGAATAAATAATTAGCCTGGGTATAACCTAGGAATAATTTAAATTAGGGATGCTAACAAAACATTGCATGGCAAAACCATCATCCAAGAGTACATTTCCACTGTTTACTTAGTGAAAACAAGAAGGAGAATTACAAGCATGGACCACACTGGATTGTTTTATCACTGGGGCCAAAAATATACACAAACCAAGCTATCGAAGACACATCAAGCCACACTAATATGACCAGCATCTTCATGCCTAGATACTGCTTAATGCCCATATGATTTCTGAATAAAGAAAGAGGCACAAAATAATATCAACACACGAAAACAATGACCCACACATTGCACACAAGGTAAATGTACTGGACCAAATGGCTTTCTTGCCCCCTTATTTCCACCATTTCTAATCTAAGACACTGCAAAAGATGAGATTGCTTCATTTCTACCAAAACAGCTTCCTTCAAAATGGCAGAAAAAATTTGTAAAAGAGTAACACAAACTCAATTGTGTACACTGTAGGAATTTATCAGTCTGCATCACCAAGGAAGAAAAATAAGACAGACAAGCCATCTATGTCTAACATGCTGTACTGTGAGAATTGTCATTGTCTTTGGGTTCTTTTATAAATAAAATAAATATAAAAAGACAAGTAATTTTCTCACCTAATTTTCCTGTAGAACTGATAATTAAGTGTTGTTGGCTGCATCACCAGCACACATTTGTGATAGTTGATCTAGTGTCTCTGCATATTTAGAAGCTAAAAATCTTCTCTTTTGCTGAGTAAAAATACCTGTTTCATGGCCTTTTCTCTCCTTCAAGTAATAAGTCAGCTTTTATATTTTAAAACTTGCCATCAATGAAAAGTCTTACATTTTTTTAAAATCTGCCATGTATCTAGGACCTCACTGAAAAGCAATTACTGTGTATATCATAGAGTGAGTCTAAATATATTAACAAAGCTGTAAGATGCTCCTGAATGTATTTTTAAAATGTACGTTACAAAAACACTGGCTCTAACGTAGGGTCAAAATTTGGAGGGACAACCCTCTGCTTGGGGTGGAAGTCCTTACTTCAGCTGTTGGCTTTACTTCACTGTATGATGTTTTGCACATCTGTTAATTTATCTTCTTATGTGTGAAGTGACTGTAATACAGCTAAGACAATACTGGATATGGAAGAAAATCACCACATATGAGGGAAACATTTGTGCCTTTCCTCACAAGCGCGTACAGCCTCCTAGTGCTGTTCATTCTTCACACAGCTGTTCGGCCGTATCATACCACAGAGTCAAAGCTTCATGGCTGAGAGCTATGCAAAAGGAAGATGAACAGTCTGGATACAAAAATGAAAAGATTTCATTTAAGATGCCCAAGCTGGATAGTCAGAGCCTTTGACCAAGAGCTTTTGCACATCTTCAGGAGTTAGGTGCATCTAAGTGAACTCCTCTGTTCTTGGCTCTTCCTCTCTCGGTGGCTGCAGCTGTGGCTCCCAAGGACAAATCCCTCTCGCTGTGATGTTATGGTGTGTCTGGGACCCACCTTCAACCACACCAACAGACACGTTTTAATGAAAAATAACATCTCTACACGAATCAAAGGCCCTGATGCCTGTGCCAGGGCATCCAGCACATTGATTGTAGGCACACACCTTTTAGTTTCACTTATTTTGGTAAAAAAAGAAAAACACCCCCTGCCCCAAGAGATGACATTAAAATAAGTTGTGTTTAAACTGAAACCAAGTACTTGTACATATTTACCCAGTATGAAACTTGTTCTAAGTTAAACCATTGAAAGTTCCCTGAGTACACAAGGCTTTGAAGAGTGCATACCTACTACCCACAACACTGCAAATTTAGGCACTAGCCCATGGTAACTCCCACGTCATGTACACAGTAGAGCAGTGTTAGCAAAATTGCTGTCGTTTACCACAGCCACCAAACTAATCAAAGCCTGCATGCCCATATGAAGCTAAGGTTGATGCTTATGCTGTGCCATGGGGTGGGTTTTGTCACCCTAAGTTGGCAAGAGGCGTTAAAGGAGACATTAGAAGAGACTTCTTCAAAATGGTCATGTGAAAATAGCCACAAAGGTATAAAAATTACATCACATGCAAGTTTTCTTACTAAAGTAAATAACAAGGTAGGACCAAGGTTCTAATTTAACTCTTCTAACAGTATCAGTGCTGCTTCTTCAAACTCTAGTGTACTGCATCATAAATCCTTGAGGACTTACTTGTTAGCTCCTTCAAGTCCCTCTGGGGTGATTTATAAGGTTTGTTGTTGTCTGCCTTTATATGGAGGCATTAGGAGAAGTGGGAATTGTGTGCAAGCCTTTGTTACCAGAATTTGCAACCTGGAAAATTAAACTGCTATTGATTCTGCCTTATGTTAATATTCTAACACATAGGCAATGGTATTTTGAGCAATCTAGTAATTATATATATATATGGGTTTTATTTTGACAATTAAATATCAGAGACTGTGAATTGAAGCCCTTAGCAGCCTTCAAGGACAGAAACTTATTTTCCCAGCAGTTACCAGTGCAGGACAAGCAGGGGAGCACCACCCTGCCTGCATAGCTTTTTGCCACCGAGCCTGATGTGCTGGTGTGCAAAACCCTGGTAGCAACCTGACATTCACCAGTGATGCATCAAACCCCAGTATTTTCAGAATCAACCTTACCTTCTAAATTTCAGCTAATGTTTTTAAAAGCATTTCTAATGAAAGGTTTGTAATTTTTCCAAGCAGAGACAGTCAGCCCCAGCTCTCTCCTTTCTGCATCTTCCCTTTTTCCTCATCACTGTTGTGTAACAACCCAAAAGATACATGACATTTATCACAACAGTTCTCATCCATTCACCTGACAATTAGATATGCCCAGTGGGTGGGCTGGAGGCCTGATATTTGTGTTTGTATTTTTGAGTTTCAGCATTTCTGTAACCCTTCGTTACCAATGGTATTGCCAAAAGTCAGTGCTTACCTCACACAGCACACACATCCACATTGCTGAAACACATGATCCTCTCAATAGATTGGAAGAGAGCTTGGGTGTGAAGTCTCATTTGTGTGAAGAAGCACTTTCAGCAGTATTTTCTGCTTAGCTGTCATGTTACAACCAGTTGCACTTGCCACTGGGAAAGGTTTGTCAACCTCTCCTTCCTCTTGGAAGAAAGATCAGTGTGGGGCAGCAATGAAACCTGCCATTTCTTTGCCTATGAACAGCTAAGAACACACCCTGATTCCACTTCTAAACAAATAATAGACCTCCAACTGTTTTCATACCTGGCACAATTTTATTGATCACACCATCACCCTGCTGGTATTTGCTCATTACCATCACGTATTTTGAGGTATATTGCATGAGCACACCATGCCCAAGTAAATCAGGATAACTAGAATTTAATTCAACAGAGTGATTTAAGGCAGAATTAAAATGAAATGACACAAATGATGACAGGCTTACGCCCAGATCTAGTGCCAGCAGTGCTACTACGATTATTACTTCCCAATTTATTTACAGAATAAATAATTAAATGAAAAGCAGGTTCTGACCTGCTTAGACAAGTCTGCAAATAATGAAACATCATTAATTGTGTAGGAAACTTGTTATATTTTAGTGTATTTGAGTTTTGAATACCAGACTTGGTTTCTTGCTTCCCAGCCTCCATAGCCCTGCCATCACCACTAGTTGCAAGAGAGGCGGTTTCGCAGGCAGTGGCATTCCCCTGCAGAGGCTGTAACACCATGCTGCCCAGAGGCACGGCGTGTTGATTGAAGCATGGTCTCTATGTGTCATGTGTCAAGGATGATATGTCAACAAATCATCCTTGCATCTCTACGCAAGGTGTTGAGATAACACTATCAAATCATGGTCTCATCACTGTTTTTTACTTTCTAATGTAACAAATTACTATAAACTCACTCCAGATTAATATCGGTGTCATGATTGTTTACTAATGCATATCAAAGCTGGAATGCAAGGAAAGGACTTGAAGTATAAGTTTACAATGAAGTAGCAGCATGGAGCTGACTTCCCCCCCTCCAGTAAAAATTACAAGTGAGTTTACACCGCATTGTGCAAGGGCAGAGGGCAATATTTGTGGTACATTATTAAGAAAACAAAGATTCCCTTCCTTCATTCTATGAAGGAACAACTTAATTTTGACTGTATTCATTTGCTACTTGCAACTGGTAGTTAAATCATGTTCTGAGCAAAATGTGAGCTCTGACTTGTCAGTGGACTGGCTACCACATGTACTTAGAACTCATACTGGCTGACCTGACATCATCCAAATGGACAACACCATGTTTTTTCATTCCCCCCTGTTCTCATGTTCCATGATTGGACACGCCTTTCCAGACCCTTTGAGATGGTTCATGACCATGTCCAGTGCTAGTGCAGCAGATGTTGGACTTGATAAAGGTTGGACTTGATGACCCTGGAGGTCCCTTCCAACCATAATGATTCTATGATTCTATGATTCTATGTAGCAGCATGCCACCATTCATGCTCACAGAAACTCTTGCCTTTTCTCACAAGGTCCCCCCCATGCTGCTGGTGTTTCACAGGAGCCCATAGTTCAGAAGTGAACAGCAAATGATGTGATTTGAGGGCAGCATGCTGTTACTTTCAGTTTTAATGTTTTGCCGTTGCTGCTTTGAAATAGCTTTGTAAGCCTGCCTCAGTAGGGTGCTTTTTCTTGTCAGATAGCAATATTTATTCTAACAAAGGGGTTTGGGGCAGATAGGGTGATTCCCTCACTTTTAATTCCTGTTTCCCAGAGGTATGGAGGAGATGCCTGCTTCTACACTGGTGCCTAATCTCTGCATGGGTCATTCCTGATCTGCTGGACATCACAACCTGCTGCATGGGGTCTTCAGCCCCCATTCCTCATCAGGCAGCAGCATTGTGGAGTGTTTCATGGAGCCAAAGCATACAAGTGAAAAAGGACAGATGCAATCCTCTTCCTCCTTCACACACCATTTCTGCAGGTGGACAGTACGTGCTTTTGCACTGCTGCATGCTGGAGCTGACCCAAATGGGCAGGGATGCCCTAGTCCTGCAGCATTTGGTGGCAGCGCTGCCATAACACCATGCCAGGCTGCACATGGGTGAGACAGTGCCTAAGCCTCACATACATCTGTAGGAAGGTGAGCATTAATGTCTCACTTCAGCCTCATCCCGGATATGTGTTTGTGCACGTGTGTATTTTCACAGCCTTGCAAACGAACACAAAGTATGGTTCTTTCAAGCAGTGACAGTCTCACAAGAAAGTGGTAGACTTGGAACATCAGTACTGCAGCTCCAGTCTGAATATCAGCCTGGGGAACCCCTGCCCCGTTGCATCACGACATCCAGGTGATCTCACCAGGCACAGCCTACTCGCCTCTTCAGTCCTGCCAGTTTCAGTAAGACCAGGAAAACGTGGAAAACTGGACTGCTGGGAGTAACGGACATCTGAAGCATGCTGGGGGTTGTAGGTTTTACTGCCCCTGCCTTTCTGCCCCCATCTCAAAAGCGGCAGCAGGATGCTGGCTCACACCTCACCAGCTCCCAGGTTACAGCCACTGAGGACAGAGAAAACCAGAGGGGCCGGACTGTGAACTGTGGCTGCAGATGCAGATGATCTGGGCTTAACGCTGCTGTGGCGGAGGAGCCACCCTGAGCAGCAGAGCAGGGCAGCAGCTGCCTGTGTGGCCTCCCACATGGCTGTGGGCAGCTCTCCAAGCACCCGTCTCTCTGCCCAGTGTCAGAGCTGGGTTTGAAGCAAGCTTCAGACAGGCTTAAAGTAAGATAGTGTAGCAGAGACTGAAGGTTCCGGCTAGAGGTGTGTTATCATTTGAGGGGGCACAGGCAAATTTTATGCTATCATTACAAGGACCTAGAGAGAGGGTGTTGTTTAGGACCCCAAGGGATCCAGGGGGCAGAGCAGAGAGGGGTCAGTATTCCCTCCCATTTCCTGCCATACCCGATAAAAACCAGGAGGGTGGAAAAGTCTGTCCCTTCTTCCTTCCTGATTCCCTTTGCTGGTTCTTCAGGCATCTAGGAGAGAGGAGAGAGGTTTGTCCTCTTTGTCTTCAGCTTACCACTTGCTCTACAGGATCCAACTTCATCGGTTGCTGGAAAGAGCCCTGGCCCCTTTTACCAAGTCAGCTCTGACACAAAGGACTTTTGGACATTTATAAAGTGACTGTTGAAATCGGGTTTTGTATATATTTGTATATTGTTCATTATTATCCCACACGTTACTATCCCTTCCCTGTTCTATTAAACCTATTGTAGTTTTCCAACCTTGAAGTTGGTCTTCCTTATTCTCCTTTTGTCTTTCCCTGGGAGGGTGTGGGGGAGTAACAGAAAGCAATTCTCTCCTCTGTTTTGGTTTGCCCTGACCACTAAATGGAGACACGGTGCAACGACACACTGCTCTGAGCTATGACCCAGCCTGATCAGGCTTCCTTGCCTGTTGCTGAATAATGCAGGGTTGCTCCTGCCACAGCCTTGGTGTCCCCATCTGCAACTCAGAGCCCACAAGAGTTCCCTTCTTTCATGAGGCAGTGCAAATCGTTTGGACCCAAAGCTCTAGCTAGAAGCCAGCATTAGTTCTGTTCAACCGATGATGCTGAAGGCAAAACAGCAACAGCCCAGGACTTGAGGGAAGGAGAGAGGAAAAGAAAACCTCTTTGTGTGGACCCATGGAACAGCACCACAGATGAATGCATAAATGAAAAAAGACATCTTCTTTGGAAAGGGTGGATGCACTGAAGCCATTATAAGGCAAGGCAAAATAACCAAGCTGTGATCAGCACTCTGGCAGCCACGACTTCCCCACTCGCAGCAAAGTGCTGCTCACCGAAAGGCATTGGTTGCTAAAAGGCCTTGAGAGAATCCCAGAAACAACTTTTGAGCTGATACCCAGCCACCGTCGCTGCCAGCCTGCCAGCACCACAGGGATGCAGGTGGTGGGTGCCTCCCCACTGCTGCAATGGAAGGGCAGTGCAGAGCCCTGGTCCGTGGGAATCTCCATGGTTAGAAGCGACCCCTTGTCCAAAGTATTACCAGTACCACTTTAGCTGCTCCCCTCTGATATACCATGGTTTCTTTTTCCAGCACCTGATCAACCCAAGCAGAGAGATCACCAGAGGGTGCATGATGTTTTTATCTATTTATCTGTCTTTGCAGCACTCCTGGGTAAGTCAGAGAGAGCAACTAACCTTTTGATTTCCAACACAACCAGCAGCTTGTAATTCAAGACTGCCCAGATCAGAAGAGTACAAAACTTTAGTTTCAACCCCCTGCTTTAATTTCCTTCAGCAATTTATCACCTCTTTGCAGCTCACACATACAGAACAACCAGGAAATTTTCTTAACACCCCTTTGGCAAGCCACATGGAAGCAACTGCCACAGTATTTTTTTGTCATTGTTTTCAGGGCCTACGGCAAAGCAGACCTAAAAAAAAGAGCACCCAAAACCAAAAGGAACTAGGAAAAAAAAAAGAATAAAGTAGCTACCTTTCGAAGGCAAGACACATGCAAAGAGCGTGAGAATCCACACGAAAGGGCAAAGTAATTTTTCTTTCAAACAGAATTACTTGGAAAACATATTGAGAACAGTGTCATCTTCAAATATATATTTACACTACCTAAATACATGCGTGTGTGTACATTCATACAAATTATTTTAAACACACTAGTCCAGGGAGTCACTTGAAGTTTCATATAGGAGCAGGAAAATGGGAAGCAAAATTCACTCCCTGGTCCAAATCCAGTGGCACTGCACATTCATTTAATATTTTTTCTATTCTATTGCTCTCCTTTTCCATTAAACCCTCTAGCCCAAGCTCAGCCAGCCTGTGTAACTCCAGCACAGATGGATTTGCCCTTGTTATTTCCCATTCATATGGCAACTGATTCTCTAATGAAGTGAATACTTGGGGCTCGGTTCTTTGCTTCTCCATAACTTACATTCTCATTTTACAGTGGTGTGAAGTGGTAGTAAAATGATGCCTGACTAATTGGTAGTATTTTGCACCCCCTAACCAAACTCTTGGAAGCGGTGTTAATGATTATGCAAAGTGCAAAGCCAGAAGAATCAGACCTTAGGGGTTTATGACCTGGAGAGGTGAGAGCGAGTGCAAGCTCTCTGGACTTGCAGCGCTGCAGCCTTGCCATGCAGGTACTTGTGCAGCTCGTTTAGTGCTCTACATGACCTGCTTGTAGCCATGCAGACATGCAGCCTTCTTTGGACTAGGGCTGTATGCTGTGCCTTTTCTAATTTGCAATTTCATTGACAGGTTTCATGGCCAGGTTTTTATGTCAAAGGTAATGGCTCTTATTCAAGAGTCATCTTCCCTCCCCATGCCAAGCACAAGGGCACATTTAAGCCACATTAAATGCCAGAGACATGTCCAACCCAGATTTGAGACCACCACACAACAGACATGTCACCACCTGTCCTGGGGCTTGTAACCCGGTCGCTGCTGAGATTTGTGCCCTCCGTCCCACGAGAGTGTGACCAGGTTAATGAATTCCGTGGTACTCACCCTTATCATTCTTAACTCTGCTTTGACAAGATGCATTTCCACAGAGTTATAGCAAAGAGCAACAATTTCATTTCCAACCCACACTTCTTCATTAGGTGAGTAGGCAGCCAGAGCACTGACCACAAACGTCTCACCGTTTCTGACACGTTGGCATACCGAAGTCTCTGTTTGGAGCTTCTTGTCCAGCTGTCAGACCACAAGTTCTCCAAGATGAGGAGTGTTTTCTGTTGGGAATCTGTCAGTCTGCTGGTATAGTGGAGTCCTGACCTGTGAGCAGGACACAGAGACATCTTTTATCTCTCATACAGAGAGCATGTAGAAATAGAGAATTCTGTCCCAACCCTTTCTGGTCTTCTCTGAAGTGTTTTGCTATCCTACATTTTGCACAGGGCAAGTAACTGTTCCCATTACCCTTTGTTCTTAAGACACTTTTTTCATGCAACATGTCTACTGCATAGGAGAAAAGCATTCATGTAGCTGCATTTTAATCTCACAGCCTCTCAGCAGGAGGTCAGATCCCCTCTCTTCTATCTCTGTCCTTGATGGGCTTGCAAAGCCCACCGAGAAGAGGCTGACATGCAATCCACTATGTGCCAGCGTCATGGTTCCCTGTTGTGCCTTATCTCCTGCATGCACAGTAGATGTTTCCCTGCTTATGGGCACTGGTGTGTTGGCACATGAGTATCAATTTGCCCTTTCAGACATGGGAAACTTAACAGTCACGTTATTTTTCTTCCTGGGACCGCCTGCCTGTTTGTAGTCCTACAGCGTTGTTAATGCAGGATCCAAACAATGACAAATTTGCTTACAGAAGTTTTCCTTTTATGCCCTGTGTGCTTCATACCAGATGCATCTGCAGATGTGAGTTGCTATTGCTCATACCAGGGGCACAAGTGAGTGTGCACATGTACAGACTCATGATGCTTGCATAGCAAACTTTATGTAATTCATAATTATGGATTCAGTATGGTATCAGTTACCATGTCTCTCTCGATTTCTATTTTCTTATACTATATATAATGCACCTCCAGGAGTTCCTCCATTTCACACAGGATATTAGTGGAGAAAGAGGAGGATTCATGTATTCGCTGTTAGGCATCTTATTGAGACTTACAAGCTGCCTGCCTGAAGCACTCTCCTTAGCCACAGGAGAGAGGCAACATTTCTCCCCATCATGAGAGGCATTATTTCTCTCCGCTGACTGCAGAGACACTCTGAGGTATTTGGCTTTCACTTGTCTCTAAATGTCCAAGATGCAGCTTGATGCTACAGCTAAGCTGATCCAAGAGCTGCTAAAACTCCTGCCCACGCGCCCTCTCCTCCTCCGTGCAGGGGATCCAGCAGACTCACAGCCACTGTGGACCCTGTTCAGTGCACTCATGTAGACCAGGGTGGGTGAAAAGGGTCTTCCCTTTCAGCAGCACCCCACAGGTAGAGTTAAGAACAAACGTGGATTAAATTAATTTTACCTTTACTCCTACTTTGCTACTCTGTTTAATTATTTTAAATTACCCCTAAGATCAGCCTCTTCTCTCTTGGTTTTCTTCTCCCATCTCTATCATAATCCTTTTTTTCCCCTCCCTAATCCCTTACTGCAGTTTTTCTTCCCACTGCTTCATGTACAGTAATGTATTAGGAAGACAGACAGAACACTTCTAACAGCCATTAGAACAGACACACATTTCCCTGGAAATGGGCTCACAGCAGAACTCTAATTTTTATTTAAACTCTAGCTGGACTTTAAGTTCAGTCTAGGTAAATCAGAAGACAGTTTGCTACACTATGGCTGAAAGCAGCAAACAATCTTATTTTAAAATGTTTAAACTGTCAAAATTTCTAAGCTGAAGATTACAAAAGGAGACTTGGAACCAATTTTTGGACTGTTTCTGAGCAACACTATACCTGTCCAAAAACAAATACCAAGGTCCTGTCTCAGGCTTAGGGATGGGCTGAGCCGTGATTTGTTAAGTCTAAGGGAGTATTCTGGGAAAAGATCAATATACGCTTTCCCTCATCTCATCTTCTTCTCTGGCATTTTCTGCTAGATAGACTGGAATCTGGCCTGGATGGAGCTTTGATCTGACCCAGAACACATAGTTTGTAATCAGCAGTTCCCAGAAATACCTATACAAGGTTCTCCATCAGTATCTATTATCAGTGAAAAAGTAATTCTTTGGTAAGAGAAAAGAACTGAAAATTCAGCATGAGGGGTGTTTTGCCACCTGTAGATCTAGCCTTTGCTGCTGAGGTTGTGTGGGCACACAGTAAATGAAATGACCCGATGAAGTGAGGTTTCCACACTGTTCTTTTAATTCAAGTACCTATGTAGCTCAGATATCATGCATCCTACCCCTTATTTATTCAATAAAGTACTCCTAACTTCTCTGTTTAATTTTGTCTTACTTTTGACTCCTGTCTGATCTCAAAATAACTATTGCACCCGAGTTTAGCCAATTACCAACAGAGTGGAAACCAAGCAGTACAATTTTGCTGCAAGGCCAACTCAGAGTAACTGGCCCCCTGGGGCAGGTTTAGTGAGGGATGTGATCATGTCAGTCCAGTGAAGAGAGATGCAGCCGTGTGGCAGAGTGGCGGTGGTGGTCAGCTGAGGCATGGAGAGGCAAGCAGCAATCCTCAACACCTCCCTGTGCTCAGACCATAGCTGAGCACTGCTGTTGGTGGGGAGGGTCACAAGAACTAACACCAGTTTGGGAACAGACAATTCTTTACAGCCACCCTTGGAAATTCATGCAAAAATAGCTTATAATGGAAAATTCAGTAGTGCTGGAAAGAGTGGATAAATCTGTGCTGGAAGAAGAAACCTGGTGTACCTATGCCCTCCACCTGAAGGGCTGCTTCTGCCTACAGCACCAGGCTTTTTACAGTGCAGCTCCTATGGATACCCCAAACCAAATAAGGTATACTGGCCAAAGCTTTTACTTTTCCCTGAGCATAACCATATCCACAAAGGGCTTTTGGTAGTACAGAAATGTTGTTAAAAAAAATCACACTTCTAATCAAGAGTATTTTTCTGGTAAAAGTTGCTAGAGTGTGATCTTAAAGCACTTTACACTTGTGATTCTCCTCTGTCGTGCTCATACCGCTCCACAGCACTGCAGGAATCAGGAGCACTCTCACAACATCAGTAGGCAATCTTCCCTGGTCACAGCATGTGCCCAAAGTGTATATTAAATACCCATCAATATTTGGCATGAAAACCTATTCACCATCCCACTGTCACACAAAGACATTTCAGGCTTAAAGCTGTACCTGTACAGCTTTAAATTAAGCCTGCCGGGGACTGCTCTTGGCCACCGAGGCCAGCCGGATAAGGATGGCCTGCGTCTATGCTACCGACTGCTCTTCTCTTCCAAAACCATGTGGCTGCCTCCGGTCTGGTCACTGGGAACAGCCCACGCTGGCTCCCAAGCACTGCCTGCAACCTGCTGGGAGGGCTGCTGCCTGCTTGGACCGGGTACCAGCACAGATGACCAAGTTCCCATCCCAGGGATTTTCCCTGCCACTTTTTTGACTCAGATGGACGCAGACAAGGTGTCTGCACAGAGTGATGATCTTTGCTTAGGTTATTGCACAGAAGGATTAGGACTATAGGCTCAGATCAGCAAACAATCTTCACAAAGAACAGTTCAGCAAAGCACTTACACATACACTTAGCTATAAATCAGCTGAAATCAGTGATAAATAAACCCTGTTTCTGTGCTGTGTCAATAGCAAAGTAGAAGACCAGTAGGAAATGCAGGTCCTCTGGATGCCTTCAGCAGTCTTGCAGGATACACGTGCTATGTGTCACAGTGGTTGCACAGCATAAAACCAGAACCTGCTTCACTTTGACCATAAAGACTGTGGCCATGCAGGTCTGTCATACCTCTGCAGTAAGTTGACATATCTCCTAGTGACTTGACAACTCTTCAGAGCTGAGAAAATGGAGAAACCACAGAAGAATGCCACAGCTACTGTAAGCAAGGAAAGCTCTGCAGGAACAAGTCATTTTTTTTACTAGACCCATTATTCAACTGGCAATAACAGACTTAAAAAAAATAAATGAATGGATATGTCCAAAAGCTTATCCCTTTTTCCTGACTATCATTTGAGTTAGTAACAGGTATTGGCTCCCTCTTGCTATTTTCCTTAGGCCAGACTAGCTGTTACTGTTAAAATTACTCTTGCATCAGCTCTCTGCAGAGGAGTGGATCACCTAAAAGAATCCAAGCTTCTACTCCTAGACATGATGCAACTTCTTCATAGAAGTGTCAGAGAAATCTTCCTCCCTTTCCATGACATAATCCCTGAAGTCAGAAATCAAGGACTAACCAGCAGAGCTATCAAAAGATGCAAAAGAAAACAGGGAGTAACTTCCCAACCCATTGTGTGAGCATCATGTCTGCAGATAGCATAATGAAGTCCTACTGGTTGGACAGACATTAGATTAGATTAGGTCAGATCAGATCAGATTTGATTAGATCAGAATTAATTCAAGATGGGTGCCTTATTATCTCTTGACAGGGCTCTTGCTCTCACACTGCGATTTTAGGAAGACCTGAAACATCTTGAATGGTTAGAAAATACACTTGTATTCTGTCCACAATTTGTGATTTTGTTACTGTTAAAGTTTTAAGGGGTGACTGAGGTGTGAAACCAAATTGTAATCCTGTTCAAGACAGATGTACTGTATTACCAACACTGTTGGAAGTGCTAAATGACAATGTTACAATGGACAATTTTTGCCTGGGAAGGAGAGATGCACTTGCAGTTTCAAGGATAAATAAACACTGCATGTTTAAAGATTCTCACAGTGAAAAATAAATACCTTCTGAACACCAGGATTCTTCTCTCAGGATATAGTTACCTGTTTGCACTACACAAAACCAACAGCAGCATAATGTTCCCAACCCAAAATAGCTGCTGTGCTTCTGTTCTGAAGGTTGTTAGACATGATTTTTGCATATTCTAAAAGTCTGAATGCACCAGTGAACAACAGCTAACTTCTCCTGTGTTTAGTGTTGTGCAGACAAAGTGCTGAGTTCTTACTTACTTGATAACAGGGTTCCTCAGCCCCATCTTGCCCTCATTTTTTCTGCTGAAATAAGGGCTCAAGACCAGACACCTTAGGTTCTGGGCAAGCCTGGAGGCTCTCACTTCCCTCCGTGCACATGAGGGGAAATACCACACTCCTCTTCTGGTTTATGCATGGAAACATTCAAGGAAGAGTTGAGGGAAATGGCAAACTGAACATGTTTCTTCTCATTAGTGAAAGGAGGAACACAGAGCTTTCTCAAGGAGACATACTTTACATACTTATACAGCTGAAAAGATTTAATTGCCATATATACATGTATAATAGTTTCATTCTTGTGTTCTCCCTATCTCTTCATCCCTCTACAGTTTTTCCAGAGTTAAATAGTGAATGGCTTCAAGATTCACCCATGAACTATTGCTTGTACCAGGGGAGGTGGCCATTAGATGCACGTGCAGAAAAGCAGAATGAAGGACGGGGCTGGAAGGTCTCCCAAAATGTCTTGGGCTCCCCACTGTCTACCCTGTGAGAGGGTATCACAAAATCAACTTAGGCATGACTTAAAAGGCAAAACCAAAATAAATTCTCCAAACACCACTGTTGTACAATGATGCAGCCATTCAATCGAGCCATCAGTGGCCTCAGGTTTATCCTGAAGGCCGATCAGATCCAACCAACTTCCTTTTCTTTTACAGATTTCTTACAGAAATCAGAGGAATTAGGCCATGTTGATGCTGAGGCTTCTCTTATTTTGGGGGGTGTTTCTCTCTTCTGTTTGAAAAGTTAACTGTATTGTACAAGATGTTTCTCTGTGTCTTGGAAACCCATGGCCACAACTACATATTTCACAGAATCACAGAATTCTAGGGGTTGGAAGGGACCTCGAAAGATCATCTAGTCCAACCCCCCTGCCAGAGCAGGGTAACCTAGAGTACATCACACAGGAACGCATCCAGGCGGGTTTTGAATGTCTCCAGCGAAGGAGACTCCACAACCTCTCTGGGCAGCCTGTTCCAGTGCTCTGTCACTCTCACAGTGAAAAAGTTTCTCCTGATATTCACATGGAACCTCCTATGCTCCAGTTTGCAACCATTGCCCCTTGTCCTATCATTGGTCATTACTGTAAAAAGCTTGGCTCCATCGTCCTGACCCTCACCCTTTACATATTTGTAAACATGGATAAGGTCACCCCTCAGTCTCCTTTTCTCCAAGCTAAAGAGACCCAGCTCCCTCAGCCTTTCCTCATAAGGGAGATGTTCCACTCCCTTAATCATCTTTGTGGCTCTGTGCTGGACTCTCTCAAGCAGCTCCATGTCCTTCTTGAACTGTGGGGCCCAGAACTGGACACAATACTCCAGGTGTGGCCTCACCAAGGCAGAATAGAGGGGAAGGAGAACCTCTCTTGACCTACTAACCACCCCCCTTCTAATGCACCCCAGGATGCCATTGGCCTTCTTGGCCACAAGGGCACATTGCTGGCTCATGGTCATTCTCGTGTCCACCAGGACCCCCAGGTCCCTTTCTCCTACACTGCTCTCCAGCAGGTCAGCCCCCAGCCTGTACTGGTGCATGGTATTTAACTGAGTTCTAAATGCAAGGGCATATCTGCATTTTTGTGCTAAGAATAATCAGTTAGACCTAATAACAGGAAAAAAAATTAGTCAAATTAAAGGTAGTCTTGGGTTCCCTTCTGCCTCTGTATTTTATTTGTTTTACTGTTTGCAGTGCTCCTTCACTGTTTATTGATATTGCAGTGGATGAGGCAGACTACATCATCATTCAACCACATTTGAGAGAAGTCACCACAAAGGTGGCACACCTGAAGACATCCCTCCTTGGCCTGCCTTTTCAAATCCACCACAGAACTGCAGGTGTGGCTTTTGTGCTATTCTAAACAATTTATCCTCTCATGAAAGAGAGATGAGAGATCCAAAGGCTGACACCATTCAGGATGCTACCGTACCATACTTGTGAGCAATGTCAAGAAGCTTCCTTGGGATTCCCTCCCTGTAGCTCTCTGCTCTGCACAGCTTGGTTCACATCCATCAGACACCACCTGTATACAGTTATGTTATCTATGCCTCATTTTTAATGATGCTAGTCATATTTTTAGGAATCCGGTATTAACCACTATTTCAATAGGCTTAACCTTTGTCTGCAACTCTCACATTGTCTTGGATAAAAGAAGAAATATTTCTTGAGATGTATTTAACTGTTTTCACATATCCTGATGAAATACTGCTGTCAAATGCACCCCTCCATCTCTTCTGTGTGCAGACCCAGAGGCACTGAAGAACAGCAGATGTGATAGAAGTGCAGTTATGGAGGTAAAATATGGTCATCTTGAAATCTGGCATAACTATTGTCTATCAAAACTACAGAGATTGCTTTCGGTGAGTGTGCTTCTGGCAGAGGATTTGAGAAATGACATTTAAAAAGCACAAGCGAGAAGCTTTAAACCATAATGTGTTACTAACACAACTAAAGCAGTCTGACAGCCCCTAGCAGACATGAGGTAGACTGGGTGCTCTGTCTCAGCTGCTTTCCTTGGTCTCTGCCTGACAGCAGCAGACCCTGAGCCTCAGTAGGCACAGACACACCTTCTCCTGGGAGACATTATTGGGAATGGTTTTTGCTTTTATCCTTCCTTCAAGATAATGTCTTTGTCATAAGCACCCCGTGGTGGCAGGAGACAGGTTTCCCTTTATTTCACCTCAGGTGAGGATACCAACTGCTGGGTTTCAGTGGCACAGCTAAAGTGCAACAGGCACAGCAGCCTGGCCCTAAGTGACTATGAAAGGCAAATTCATTGTCCATTGGCAAGCTGGAATAAGATCACAGCAAAGCTAAACCCTAGACCGTTGGTGCTACTTTAGGTGGTTCACATTTAAGAAAATACATCGTAACTCTGCGCTATGCTTTCACATAGTTTTAATAGAAGATATTTCATGGTTGTTTGAAGCCATTTTGTGACAAGGATGCACAATCTAGGGAAAAAGAGAGCAAAACCCAGTATAAAAATGACCAGGGTCTGGAGACTGATGGCAACGCATAGATCAGCAACTGGTTCCCACACAGCTGTCCATGTCACCAGGTCTTCTCTCAGTCCCCCTGAAGCCTGGTCTAAACCTGGAAGTGGTAACCATGATGGAGAGGAGTCTGGTTTTTCACAGACAGATATATCAGGAAGATCTCATATGCAAATGCAGCTACAGTGATATAAATGCACCTTGGACCATAAATATTATTTCCCACCCTCAACCAGACTTGCTATAAAATTTCTACAAGCTTTATTCTGACCTGGGACTTGGCAGGAGTCCATATTACTTTAGCTAGACAAATTAACCGTATTATACTCAATACACTTCAGCAGTTTGTGCACCTTATCAACTAGATTTTTAGCTTCAAAGGGCTCTTTAATTTAGTTTGCAAAGGCACAACATCATGCTACTGTTAAGAGCTCAGAAAAAGTACTCTTGGATAATATCACTACCAGACTGGATTACTAATGTCCACTTTCATAGTATGCTTCATTTGCTAATTTATCATAGTTTTAAGAGCCGTCTGGCCACATGGAATCATAGAATCATTGAGGTTGGAAGAGACCTTCAAGATCATCCAGTCCAACTGCCTAACGTGTTCCCCTCTGTCCCTTGGCTAGAGTTGTGGCTGGAGCGTAGGGTCTAAATCAAACCTGCTGCCCATGGAGAAGGTTTCTATTCCAGTCCCAGTTAGACCGGTGAAGGCAGATCCCACTGCTGCAGCAGAAGTTTTGTCTCCCTCAGTTGTGCCAATCCTGCTTCAGCTTGCTGTGTGGCCATGTGCTAACCAAGGAGGTAGAAACCATCAGTGAAATACTGGGAAAAGAAAGAACAGTTAAGTCGGGTTTTGGTTTTGCTTTTTTTTTTCAGGCAAGACAAAAAATTAGTAGCTTTAATTCAGGCTCTTGCAATTCATTGCCTCTTGCAATAGTGAAGGTAAAGAACTGAAAATGTGCTCAGATTTTCTCCTCAAACTTTAAATCAAGAACATACCCAAAAAATGTGTTCTAGTTCCAACAGATATTAAAAGTGCCTTCAAATTAATGTCCTTCTGATGTAACATCTATTAATCTAGGGGGAACTGGCAGGTATGGGGAAAACTTACTGCTCTGGTGCTAGACCAGTTACTATAACATTGAGAAGATGTTTGTTGAAGAAGCCTTAAGAAAAACAACTGTGAATTTGCAGGTACTGACTGAGGAGGTTCATCCTATATCCCTGCCAGCAAACATGAAATGCAATGAGTCTAATGCTGCTCTAACTTGCCCTTTGTCCAGAAGAAACTGAACAGGTGAAATGCAACTTTCCCCACTTCAGAACCTTCTCAGCCCCTTCGGACTAATTTGTGAACTCAACTTCTAAGACAAAGCTCAGCACAAAGCTGAAGTTTGTTTGAAGACTGGACAAAATCATCTGCAGAGAGTTCAGAAACTGAACTAATCTAGCAATGTGTGTGGGGTAGCATGGAGGGATTTTCATACAGCAGGATTTTTTGCAGGTTATTATCGGTTTCAGTCAAAAGGTTACGAGTGGGTGTAGAAGTTTGATTTAAGAAAGTTTGTCTTTTTTCCTTTTCTTTCATAATTCAGGCTAGCAATAACCAGTACAAATAATTGCTTCATAGAAGATTCTGAAACTTGTAAGAACTTTACATCTGTAAAAGACTAGTAATGGAAAAAGACCCGCAATGAAGTGGAGACAAAAGAAAAGGACAGATTTCAGCCCTCCTTTCTCTTTGAGCTAACTTGCCGTGGGCTGTGCTCACTTCTCTGGGTAGGTCCCAGCCATTCTCCTTTGCTCCCCCTATCCTCTCCTCGCAACCTCTGAGCTCCCTTACAAAATAAATCACTTTCTGATGGCATCAAGCACAATCATGGGTTTCTACAATAACAAGTTATTTCAAAAGCCATTTTTCCAGGTCCCATGACTTCTCCTCATTGAGCTGCTTAGTAGAAGTTTCCTCAGTTAAGACTCAAAAAGTTGCCTTTGTACCAAAATGAAGCTTTAATCAAAAGAAAACAAAGCTTTAATGGCATTGCAAAAGCTCTTCAGAGCTACGGGTATCTTCAGTCACCAGTCCCTCCTCAAAGGTTGCTCAGAGAGCATATCCAGGCAAAACGAAACATGATGACAGACTGAAAGGATGACAGGACTAGCATTAAACTAGAATCTGGATGCAAAAATCAAGGCTAGGAATTAGCTGTTCCCACAAACTTTCAGGCTCAAAAGGCAGGGAAACTGATGAAGTAGTTGCCATGAAAAACAGAAACAAAACATCAAAATTTCAGTTGAGACAAAGCCTCAAGGAAAATTTGAAAAAATATTGGTTTGGGCTTTGGGTTTTTTTTTATCTAAATTTCAACCAGAATCAAAACCACAATGAAAAAAATTAATTTTCAACTCCCAGAAGCTTCACAACATGACCCAAACAGATGTGGAAACAGAATTAAACCAGTAAAAAACCCCATTGTCAGTCTTCATAATTTAAATTGATCCCTTGTTTAAAGAATTCTAAACCAAAGTAGATTCTTAATATTCCTAAACTGTGTGAAGGTTTCCAAACCAGTTTGCCACTTTCTCACAGAGACAATGCTTAGAAATCCAAAGAAGTTCAGAGCACTGGTTCTCATTTTGTCTCTTTGTCCAGCTAAAATACAGAACATGACAAAAGTCTGTCTTTTTCCACAACAAAATATGAAACATAAAAATCCCCACAGGTTTTTAAAATAACTTTATATTATTTAGATTCTATTGTATCAGTTAGGATGTAAAATTATCAGCCATAGTATCACAGATATTTTTTTCCAGATCATTTTAGTTTATCACCACTTACACATCTTTTATCTGTTAAGAAAAAAAAAAAGAAAAAAAAAGACTGTATTGGGCTCACATCTCTTTAAGGTTTTCAAACTGCAGGATCACTGGAAATTGGATGGAACCAGATACACACACAAAGCAAAGGATTTAATGATTATTTTCTGAATAAGTATAAGAAATGCCACAAGAACATTATAAATCATGTCCTGGATTAGGCTGCATTTAGACGGTATCATGTAGACAGTTAGGAAAGTACATAAGAAGAGAAGAAGCATGTATTGATATTTCCTGAGACTGTACTCCCACTTATTTTAGAGTTCAGGGAATTTGTAAGCAAGCCAGAAGATGGGGCTTTAGCTTTAACAGCTACATTTGGGTTAACATGCTATGAATTTGCCTATTCCCCTTTTAAATGCATGTGCAAAAGAACATTTCCCCAGGTTTACATGCAATAAACTATCAGTGATATAAACACATGCTTACTGTGTTCACACAATAGTCTCATCACTGAGTTACAACAAAGTAACACTCAATACCATAGTGCAGGTTAACAGCTCCAAAACAATTTATGGTGAGTGCAAAATACTGTGTCAAAAAAAATCTCTGAATATGGCTTTATCTGATAGTTAATATCACACATATATTCTAACAGCGTTTTAAAACCGTATCATTCCACATATTCACAACAGCTGCTATTATTATTCTTTTACCTTTTAATCTTCTTTGAGTCTATTAAAAATAAACAGAGTTAAATTACAAACGTAGTGTTAATTAAGATCAGCTAATTCATGAACATACTCTATGAAGGATGGCTTTTTTTATCCATAGAGAAAACCTGGAGGGTTTTTAGATTTTAAAAAAATACATACATGAACAAAAGCAATAAGTCTTCTGATTGTTTTCTGCATTCAAAATGCACTTTTTCTAGTCCTAGAGTCTAGAAAATTGCTAACATTCATCACAGGAGGCACGGGAGAAGGGAGACACCTGACTCCTGTGGACAACACCTTAATTAGAAAGTCTACAATTTAGTATGTTTTTATTTTTAATACTTATATATTTTTAACTCTGGATTAACACTTTGGAGAAGGGATACCTTTCTTAGAAATGCACCTGTCTTAGCACTTTAATTAAGGCGTGAGAGATCACAGTAAAACATGCTTTTAAGTAACAACAGAGCACCCTCAGTGTTTCTATAAGGAGAAAAAGCCTATGGAAATAAGGAAAACTGAGAGTCATCTTAATGTATCACAGAACAGTGACACAGAAAGACCATATAGCTCAGACCTTCACAGTCAATTTTTAAGGTCTGGAGATTAGCACAAGAAGAAAAAAAAAAGGAAAAAAGCAAGTTCTAGGGCAGGAAAATTAAGTTCAAAAGGGATTTCCAAGTGCTGCAGATGATAAGTATCAAACCTGTTACTTCCCAATCCTTCTGAATTAGATGTGGTCTTTGAGATCAGGTAATGTGAACAGGACTGGGCATGCACAGTCCTAGCATTAGCAGAGGGGTAGCTGAGAGCCCCTTCAGTTGGCAAGTCAGTGATACTCCTCATGCTTCTCATGTGGAGTAAAAGCCACAAGGGCTGGGTGCGTGGCTGAGAGCTGTACCCTTCTGTACCAAACAGCCAAGGCAAAACCAAGGGGGAGGCAGGGGTGGGCAGGGAGAAGAGCCATTAAATCAAAACACAAATAATTTATAGATCAATATGTTAAAAAAACCCAGCATTAAAAAGAGCATATGGCTGGTAAAAACCACATCCCTTTAAATTGGCAGCGTATCAAAACATTTTGAAAAATAATCAGAGAGGTGAAAACCACTGAGGGGACCCTGCTACTTGCAAACTGGAAAGTGGCTCGTACTTCTCAGGACGTGACTGATTTCCACCCTCTCGCACGTCAGCACATTTCCCACGCGAGCCCGAGGATAGGAGTCTCTGCCAACTGACACAGCTGGGACCAGCCCCTACGGCCGCCTGATTGCAGTGGGGTCCGCGATGACAAGTGTGGTGACCGAACGTGAGCTTTCAACTGCATGGTACTCAGCGGCTCTCTTCCTTCTCAGGAAGGAGGTGATGTTCAGAAGATGGGTTTTTTGGGGTGTGGATGGTGACCTCAGCACCCCTCACATTTCAGGCAGGGCTGGAGCACTCTGTGGGCATGCAGTGGGACAATACAGTCCCACAGCAGGCCCAGGGCACTGGTGCATGCTGTTTGGGCCATATGAAAATGTTGTCCTTTCCCATGGTGTTCTTTTTCTTCCCCAAAAGTTACTCCCAGCAGGAATGCTGCCCTTTTCTGGATATAAAGGCAAGGATGGGCAGAGCCCTGACAGGTGATGCAGAGCTTTGTCTCAGCTTCACCTCCTGCAGCTATGGCTTCATGGTATGAAGTGTTTGGTGGCAACGCCAGCATGGTAAGCTGCAGCCTCCTTGGACTGCTGCTCCTTTGCCACCCTCACAGCTCCTGGGGCAGCTCGGGCTCATCTGCACCGGGCTGGCAGGATCCTCCCCCACCCTTCCCCAGTGACCACCCAGCAAGGCTGTTTGGATAGAAGGAGCCAGCCCCAGCTGCAGACCAATGTTTTGGCAGATGGTGCGGCCAGGACCAGCATTGCCCCAACTCCCCTTGGTCCAGGCACACCACTGGGCTTCAGATGTGCCAGGCAAATGGACCCATGGCCGGCTTGGCCTCCCTCTGCAGGTTCCCACACACACTGGCAAGGCCTGATGAACAACAGAGGATGCTCTGCTAGGGCTGTCAGAAACAAACCATGCAATTATCCTCTGCAGGACTGCTTCAAGTTGCAAACAAAAGATGACAAACAAAACACACAACAGATCCCCCTCCAGGCCCACCAGGCAATCAAGAGGAGGCTGACAATGGCAGGGCCCCTCCAGCCCCATGCCAAGGACACTCACCCCCAAGGACAAGCACACACTGGTGATGCTGCTTCGCAGAGCCCCTGGCCTCCCGCCAGCCCTTTTGTCTAGCACGTATCGAACCCATCCTTGCTTGCAGATCACTCTGGCTATGCCAAAGCTGTGTCTACCACTGGTCTCTTTGCTAAGAGTTCAGTGTCTCTTCCCACCGCAATCTCAACCCTCTGGTGCCAGCTCCTGCCTGTGTACCTCCTCCTCCTTCTCCTCCTCCTTCTCCTTCCTGGGGAGCGGCAACACCTGCTCGAGCTGGATATGACACAGGGGTTAACACCCGGTACCCAGAAATGAGTCAGCAAGTCCCTTGCCTGCATAGTCACTGCCTGGTTTCCAGAAATGCTGACTGTTTCCAGATCAACCCAGCATCTGATGAATACATCAAAAACATGACTCCAAGCCTCGAAAGTGGAAGAGCACACAGCTAAAAGTCAGCACCATGCTCCCCATGCCAACACCTCGGAGGAGTATGATGGAACCTGAGATCACTTTGTGTCCAGCACCAACTTGACAACCAAAGGTCTTTAGTTGAATGCTGTTACATCTGTGCAATTAATGACACTCATTCACCATAAACCGCTGCCATAAACATACTGAAAAGTGCAATGCAAACCTCACTGTTTGCATTTGTTTCTGAGGCTTGAAGTCCTCAACCTACCTCCCTTCCCTGCTGGCATCTCTTTGAAAAAAGAAGCACAAGGACACTAGGCTTTTAATTAAGTATCAAAACCATTTGCTCTTCTCTCATCTAACTGTGAATGTGTGATGGCCAGTGCTGATAGGATTAGAAGGTTAAGGTTGGTCTGGCTGAGTGCTGGGGCACTTGGGCACTTATCCAAAGGTCTACCCCAATCTCTCACAGCTTCTAAGCAACACATGAAGATTGAAGAAGAGAACACTATTTCTGTGAGCTGTTGCTGCGAGGCAGGAAACACCATGAGAAGAGGTTTTCTCTGTGTACGTCAATGTTTCCACTTCCAGATCAGGAGGAAGTCCTCCACAGAAAGGCTTTAAATTGAAACGCTCAGTCAGTACACAGGTTCATCAACTTTTTTTAGGACTTCAAGGAACACAGCTAACAGTCCGTGTAGTATGGGCTTCAGACAAGGGACACTGTTCTTTGCTTGATTATGAAATGTTAGAAGCAGATGTGTACACTACTATGATTTCCTAGGAATCTCAGCACTGTTTTAGAGAAAAATGCAAATATAACCACTCTTACAAAGAACCCAAACATGGAAATGAGGGTTTTGGTCTGTTAGGGTCTACATATCACAATCAATGTGTGCTGACTTTTGGTATAGTCAGCCTGTACAGATTATCCTAAGTTTCATGAATGTGACACCTCTCATGAAGTCTTACATCCTGAAATCATGTTGCTTGATAACAAGCTCAGGTTCTTTGTTTTTTTGAAGAAGAAAAGCAAATCAAGCAGATTCACATTCACTCATGCTAATTAAAAAGTCCACCCAGAACGTTTATGACACAGTCAATGCAGTGCTTGAACCTTGCCTTCTGTGACTTTTATTTTACAAAATTTTATCAATAGCGGAAAGCCAAAGCTGATTGGAAAAATCATTGAGATTAGAGGGGGAGAAAAAGAAAAAGTCTGAAGTTTTGTTTCAAGATCTTTAGCAGTCTTTCCCATTTGTTTTTATCTTGCATATATTTTAACTTTTTTTGAGGGAATATTGATTATTATTTACATGAAAAAAGATTGTAGTACAAAGAAAATGCATGGTGCCTTTTACATGAACAAGGAATAATTCCTCAAAAAGAATTGTATGTTTCTGTGTAAGTTCTTTACTGATTTTTATAATGAATTATTTTTGTTGTTGAATTCTTTTTTTCCCCAGTTTGCCCATTTATCCCTGTTAACTCTCATTCCGAGAACTAGTCACCCACATTACACCTGCTCATTCATTTAACATAACCCAGCTTAGAGCCATTCAGATTTAAATTATGCTTATTAAAACTGATTCCAAATGATCGTTTTCATTTTGGCTCGCCCATTCACATAGATTTCATTTCTGCAATATTAAGTTCAAACAGTCCCCATTTGCAGCTTATGAGTAATTCTTAATTTACTTTTACCACCAGTGACAAAGAAAAAGAAAACCCCACTAGTTTGTTCAACTAAGTCTCCATTAGTCATCGTGAACCATATAACTAACAAACATGGTTTTCATTTCATATACTCATTGGCTGTTCAGGGTGAGGGTGGAGGTATGTGGGCTATGAGTAGGAGAAAAGAGGTTACTGAGGTTAAAAAGAGGAACGTATGACTGTGTACGCCCCTGGTACCTCCACTGCTTATTCCTTCTTTGCTTTGCATCTTATGCTGGTAGGCACACACCTGGCACTCTAGCCTAAAGATCAGTCGCTTAGGTCGCAATTTCTTCTGCTCATTTTAGTTAATGGATGTGGTTGTGCATGTGGTTTTATCAATACAACATAACATTTGGCACATGCCTGTATTTTAACGCAATATTTATCTGACATGCTTAGCTATATAATGGGATAACACGGTTACTAGAAATTCCCCCCAATTTGTGTTGAATTAATTTATGCCCAATATACATGTGCAAGGCAAATACATACATACATATGTATTAATGAGGTGGATCTTCCCCCCCATGCTTCCCCCTGAACATCATCAGTACAGAGAGCTCTGCATGGCTGAGAAATCACACTGACACCAGAGACTTAACACCCCAGCCTGTCTGAGCTCTGCACAGTCTGAGAACCAGCAAACAAAAGCAAGGCAATTCAGGGCATGCTCAAAGTCATCCTGTCAGTTTTGTCATCTTCCTACAATAAAGTGGTCACAGTCTTAAATCTGCTGCGTGCCTCTGCCACTCTCACAAAGCCCTGGTCTCACTTTTGCAGAAAATCTTTGGGCAAGATACTCATTGCCCTCCTGCAACCTCAGTGTCACCCACTGAAAATATTCCAGCTGTCACTGGGGACACTATGATCTGAATTCAGTGTTTTCTTCAGAGCCCTGCATGAAGGAGCTCCATGTGAGGGTGAGCTGCTCCTCTCTGCCAGGCAAATCAGACAGTGGCTGCAACTGCATAAGCCAAGGGAGGTGCAGGTCAAGGCTGTCTCACAGCAGGGTCAACCAACTTGTGTAGGTTGGAGGGATGGTTTTATTCCAAGGTCACCTGACATATTCACCCAGCACTATCTGGCAGGTGTCTCCAGGCACCATCTCACCCCAAAACACAGAAACAGCAATGCCTACACAGGCTCAGCCGAGAGACTGATCAGCACTCCCAGAGAAACCTGTGGGAGGCACTGAGCTGGAAGGGCTGCCCCCATGGAAATCTCCACCTCTACTGGAAAGAAGAGGCAGTGGCTGTCTTTTCTCCCCTTTCTCATACTTTTCCTGCTCAGCTCTAGTGAATTTTGTTCATCTACTATTTATAATTAGTAAGGAAGGCAGTAATTGCTTTCCACTGATTGTTCATACTCTAAAGCAACACTTAAAGAACAGAGAAATCGCTGAAATTTAGGACTTTTCAAAAACAAATTAAATGGCAGCCCTAGTTACTACACCTGTCCCTGAATCCCCCCTAATAATGTTTGTGGTTTTGCATCACATTTTCCTATGTTAAAAAAAAATATGAAATAATCTCTTTTGTTGCCAGTTGAAGAACCCACAAGCAAATGGGCAAATCTGACTAACTGGTTAAGTAGAGAAAACAATGGAAATGTGTATGTACCAAAGGCTGTCAACATCCCCACAGAAAGAATTGGAAAGACAGAAAAAAATTCTTTAAGCTCTTGTAACAACGAAATATCAAAACCAAACAAATAACAGACAGAAGTGGGAGCTAAGTGTTGACTGTGCCTCATTAAGAGTTTAGGGAACAAAACAGTCCCAGCCTTCCCCCAGGCTGCCCCAGTCCTTCTCAGGGACTATCCTGCGGCTTTCAGAGAGTTTGGTCCTGCAGTCCACCCACCAATAAAACTGGGACTGATTTCAGATCTTCTGAGTCAGGTATCAGATGCTGCATAGTATTTTCAGATGCCTATTGGGAATCCTTCCTCCAGCCCCCTTCCCCTTTAATTATTGTTAATACAATTTGACTAAAATTCTGTCCTGACATTCAGATACGGGTATTTGTAGTGCCTCTTTCTTCTTCTTCTTCTTCTTCTTCTTCTTCTTCATTTTTAATCCTCTTTTTGTATTTTTATGCTGTAACCTAGAAGAGGTTATGAATTTCCTGGCTTCTGTGGGTTTGATAGGAAACTCAATGTTACTATTTTGATGTAGAATGCAGAGTTTTTGTGGTCATACTTACCATAGCTGAGCTAAACTCAACAGGAAACAGCATTTATGTTTGCCTGTTGGCTCAGGGTGCATATCCCAAAACTAGTGTAGAAACAACTGGTAGGAAACTGATGAAAGCCAATTTAGATAGAAGGAATGGGAGCATGATATCCTGGTGGTCCAGGTATAAACCATACCAAGAAAATACACTTCTGCTTTGCATTCAGACATTTGTATGAAGCCAGGACCAGCTACAAAGCCTAGGTTACCAGACTGCGGTTGTTTTTATTCCCAAGGAAGGAGGGAGGCTTCAGGAGGGAGACCTCCAGAAGGAAGCTTAGAGTTTGCCCTCTCTTTAATTTTTTTTCTTCTCAAGTAACTGTCACAGCTATGACTTTTTTTGTCATGGACATTCTAAGATTACAACACAGTTGCTGGAAATCCATAGGGAAAAGAATCCGACCTAGAGAGTCATAAAATACTTATTTGTACATTTGCTTGTTTTCTGGGAAAACTCACATGTCCACACACAACAAGGTTTGCTACAAGACACCTGTGGGACTGCTGCAGCTCAGAAGTTGGAAAGGACAGAAGACTTCAGGTAGCACCACAGACCCCTTCTGTCCCTTAGATTGGAAGAATATGGCAAGGATACTAAACAATAGCTATGGTTTAGGTGGGTATGGAGCTGTGTCTCAAGCTGCAGCATTTTGAGGGGAATCTGTAGGAAATGGTGCTGCCCACCTTGCACTGAGCTCTGACCCCAGTGAGGTACTGGCCTCACCTTGTCTCTTTTAAAAGGGAATGTTTCTCTAAATTTGTCTTCTGTGGGCTCTAGCATCCCAATTAAAGACAAACATAATCTGACACAACAACCTTGTCTGACTCTGTTCAATTATAATTCACGCATTCTTCCCCCAATTTACTACAGTTCTGGGACCTCAGGAACTTCCTGTCCCTCCTTGCTTGGGTAGGTAGGGGGTGCAAGGGGCACCTGGGGCAGTAGTGGAGAAATGCTCCTCATTCATCGCTTTCTGAGGTGAAACCCCCTTTGCTGAATTTGGAAGTCTTTTTTGGTATGAGGACTTTGGGAGACTTAGCACAGCCCTTTTTAGGTTTTATCTGGGTTGATACCTTGTGTTGACAAAGTCAAAGGACTTGCCAGAGCTTTGGACTTCCTCTGTGATTTCCACCTAAGCCACTTGAAAAAAAAAATGTGCCGTAACAACTGGAAGCTCATTTTCTATCAGGCAAGTCTTTATTTATAACAATAAAACGCAATACTGAATATTAGCCTCAGCAGGGGGGGGGAGGGGGCTGGCTGTTAGAAGCAAGGTTTCCATTTGTGTGCGCTGTGCATCTGGCAGCACTTCATGTATGGTCAATTTTAAGTTCCCCCACCCCAGTCACTCTATCAGCTTTGCCCAACATTCGTGCGGCTTCACAGAACACCAGGGTAGAAAAAAGTGTATTAAAAATAGGAAAATGTTACTGTCAAACTCCCAACCTTGCAGGTGAAACTCAGAGGGTAAAAGCAACCTCCAAGACCACATATAATTAAATTTTGCAATGACTGTCTTCTAAATCTTCCTTTTCCCCATACAACCCCTCTGTTAAAGGAAACCTGGGCTATCCCAGGAGTGTTTCACGTCCTAAGCAATTAGTGCAATTTGATAGCCACATCATGACCACAGTTAAAAGGATCCCCAGGGAACAGATTCCTCTTTGAGAATGATGACAGACATTGGGCAGCAAATGTAACTTGGATAGCAAGGGTTGGTTTTGTTCACAATAGTCCACTCTACACCAATGTTTGTTCATCTCCTCAAACTACAGCCACCTGATCCACTTATAAGCTAGCTCCTGAGGCATCATTTTGGCCTACTAAAGTTGGTTAGCCTGAAATTACTGACTGGCACTGATGCTAGATGAGAAAAATCACATATTCAGAGGTAGATGAAGAAACATCCACTAGAAACATGGCTGGGAGAAGTAATTGCTTTAGGCAAAGGCTAGAAACTCAGAAATACTGCTCCTTAACTCACCTCAACCACCAGAACTGATACACTTTTTGTAACGCAATGTGATGAGCCATACTGACCCTGCAGAAAAAAATGCTGTATCAGCTGTACTGGGACCTTACCCAGGTAATTGCATTCCTGCACATAAAGCCGTACCAGCACAATCCCAAGCATAGCACAAGAGTGGCAATGAGGTGTTGGAGATGGGAACAGCTTCAATGTCCCTGTTGCTGAAGGTGCAGGCTGCTGGCAACACCACTAGACACTGCAGCAGCTTCACTGTGACCTGAAGCAGTGCAAACGAATCAGAAAATACAACAACATTTTAAAATCCAGAAAAGAGAGCCAGTGAGGAATTTTTTTTAGGAAATACTTCTTATCACAGGGTGCCAAGTTGTAGACACAAAACTTTTCATGGAGATCTGCTGGGTTGGTGAAACTTTCTACTCTTTCATTGCTCAAAAGTCTTTGGTTATTTCCCTTACAAGTGGGTATATTTTTGTTAGCTGTAAATTAATTGAATCTAGGTAGATTCTGCTTGCTTGTTGCAAGAAGCAATCATATTATTATTCTAACTTATCTTTTCTATTTCACCCTAGTGGTGGGCACTGTGGAAAAGTCATTAACTTTTGTGTTGGCGATTTTAAGTCTTTGATGCCATTTTGTGTCTGAAGAAAGAAATCCATCTGCTCTTTCTGATCCTGAGCTTACCTTTGTTTCTCACTTTTCCTGTCTTTGTAAATCTGCTTATTAACACTTTCACTATATTGCCCTATATTCAACACTGTCTCAGTCACACTTCTGCTGAAAGTCTTATTCACACTTTTGTCTTCTTCAGGCTTGATTATTGTAATTTTCCATCTCCATGGCCTTTGCCAGCAGTTTGCTTTCTTTAGAAGGCACAAAAATGATCATAAAATAAGAACAACTCACACTTTGTGTTGTACAGAACAGGAAGAATAAGATGATTAAGAAGTTATGAACGCAACTCCTCAGCTTGCAGTAAGGCCCTGTAATGTCAGCTCCTCAAGGCACAGCAGTGGGCAGTGCCACAGCCAAGATAAGCAGTGTAGTCTCACTTCTATTTTGAACTACTCCCTGGAAGCTAAATTTGCCCATTTCTCACTGTCCATATCAAACACCTGACCCCTATTCATCATTACACGCCTTTTGTGTTGAGCAATACACCAAGAGTATTTTGATCACTGAAATTTCTGTCTCAGAGACAGACTATAGTTTCTAATCTGCCAAAAATGACAGCAGAGGCCAGACACTTGCTACACAGTTAGTATCCTGAGCAATACAGTGCCTATGGGGATGTGGGTCCACATACAGCTGTGTACACTGTGATGCCCCAGGCGATAGAGGCACGCTCCTGTTGGAGCAGAAGGCAATTCCCAGGAATCAGTGTGAGCAAAATGACCAGGAATGGGCCTGTACACTGTCATAGCAAATTGTAATACGCCTGTCAATCAAATAGATTGAATCTAGATTCCCACATCTACCCTAATATTCACAGGGTCTGCAAATGGTCACAGCTACACACGCAGGGCCATGCTAAAATCTCTGTCTTTTGCCAGCCAGAGTTGATCCAGCAGTTTAAATTTCCATGCAGTAGATAAACATTTAGACTCAGCTGTGGCAGAACTGCAGAGAGGCGTGGGCCAAACCCCACTCTGAAATAAATGTACCCATGAGGCCTTTTCACACAGATGTAACCAAACTGCCTTATGCCTGTCTGCACACAGTCATGCACTGTGCAAAATACAGTACAAGGCTATTCGTCCAGCTAACAAGAATTTGCTATAGATTATTTATAGATTTTTAATGTTATCATATCACACAAACTGACTTTCTTTATAACATTGCTCAGAGTCTCACAGTGCTACACCTAAACTGACCCCAGAAACGTTCATTTAGAATCACAGAATGGTTTGGGTTGGAAGGGACCTCAAAGATCATCCAGTTCCAACCCCCTGCCATGGGCAGGGACACTTCCCACTAGACCAGGTTGCTCCAAGCCCATCCAACCTGGCCAGGGAGGGGGCAGCCACAGATTCTCTGGGTATGCTGTTCCAGTATCTTACCACCTGCACAGCAAAGAACTTCTTCCTAATATCCAGTCTAAATCTACCTCCCTTTAGTTTGAACCCATTTCCCCTTGTCCTATCACTACATGCCCGTGTAAAAAGTCCCTCTCCAGCTTTCCTATAAGCCCCCGTCAGGAACTGAAAGACTGCTGTGTGGTCTCCCTGGAGCCTTCTCCAGGCTGAACAACCCCAACTCTCTCAGCCTCTCTTCATAGGAGAGGTGTCCCAGCCCCCTGATCATCTTTGTGGCCCTCCTCTGGACTCACTCCAACAGCTCCAGGTCCTTCTTATGCTGGGAACTCCAGAACTGGACACAGTACTCCAGGTAGGGTCTCATGAGAGCAGAATAGAGGGGGAGAATCACCTTCCTCAACCTGCTGGTCACACTAAATTTGACTAAACAAATCTAAAGAGACTTTTGGCCTTGGTATGAAGACACCAAGAAATTGAAAGCCCACAACTGCTCTTGTTAGTTTCCACCAGTCATTTATCCTCTTCATAGGTTGAACAACCAAACAACATATCTTATTTCTAGAGTGAATGTGCTTGGCTTTCCTTTTCAGTCACTGAATCTTTTTATTTGCTTGGTTGTTAGGTTAAAGGCTCCTATATACACACACTATATCAAAGTGGCTCTTGATTTTTCTTTTGTTACAATATTGATTTTAAAGTGTTTAACTGGAAGGTGCTTTCTCCAGCCTCCTTTGTATTCTCCCCATGTAGGCAGCAGAATGACGTATTGTATTCTGGTGTGGGCTGTGTTCACACTTTATTTGGAGGTAAAATTGCTTCTTGTCAACTTTTACCAACCTAAAATAGCCCTTCTTTAAGGCAGGGTCTATCCAGCCATTCACATATTTTTAACTACACTTGTTAAAATTCTTATACTGATTTAAAACAGAATAATTCCGACTGAATACAAACCTGTGACATATGGACAATAAACAACATATTGTGATATACAGGACATGGACATATGAAATCATGATCCCGTACTACTATGTGACCTTAAAGCTCATCAGCTAGTCCACACCAGCTGTGTAAGTCCATACTCTTACCCCATGGTAAATCGAAAGACACTGGAGTATGTGGTACGTTGATGATTCCACACCAGCCACAATATGAAAGACAATATCTGAACTGGCCTAAAGCCTGCTAAGATGAAGTTACTTTCATCACTTTTTCAAATTAAACCTTGCAGAGTAAGCACATGGATCTCATACTAGGAGCCTCTGACTGGATTTACTGTCCTTTGGAATCAAAGTCTAATAAAGACAGACTCATTAATGGGCCTTGACTAACACAGTTATCCACCCCAGTCCACCCACAGTTATCCACCCCAAAATCCAGTTCACACTTGTCAGAGAAACCATACCAGAAGCACGTTTAGACATAAAGCGAACCAAGATAAATCAGCTTTACCAACAGGGGACCACAAGGAGTTGCATTACACCATTCAGAGTTCTTGCAGAGTCAAAGGCTTTCCTCTGGGTCTGTGTGTTAAACATAAAATGGAATTGTGTTGGAATTGTGCTACTTTACTAACTCTTGTCTTAGATAACATCTAATGCTACTGTCATTGGAAATATATTGTACATGTCAGTATACAAAATACAATTTTTCACTTGTATTTATTTGGTTTTTTACTTTTCTTTACATTTTTTTTGTATCATCAGTTCACCTTCCTAAGAAACAATCTTAAAATATTTTAGCTCTCCATCATCATTATTTTTCTCCATTTACAAGGAGCTCTCCTAATAAATGTTATTATTTCCATAACAAGCTAATTTCTTCTTTTATTTTGCATAGGGATCTCACATAGGAATGAAACCAGTCTGGTGGAAGATGAAAATTACATCAAGGACTACATCAAGATATAATACCTTTTTTTTTCTTTTGATGGAGTGACTACACACTACTGAAAGCAATCCACATGTACCCACAGTTATTCAAAGCCATTTTTAACACCCAGTTCAAAATGCCACAAAGTGAAAATGAAATTAAATACTTTTGATAGCAGATGGACTGTAGTTTAGCAAAAACTATTGTAAGAAAACCAAACAAACAAGAAATAGGAATTATCGATACTAGACTACCTTGAAACCAAGGAGCTCTACAGAACACAGTGGAGGCATGAAACAGTACATAGCATAAAGCTTCACTTTTTTTCTCCCCTCATACTGGTAATGTTAGGTCAAACCCTCTCTCTCTCTCACTGTTGTTTTTCCTGCCACCCTATTTTTGTTAATGATTAATGAATTTTAAAGCAGCTTCACACAATCAACATGTTTATAATTTCCAGATTGTAACAGAATATTTTAGGATTCATAGAGAGGAAATTTATTTTTTTTAAAAAAGAAATATTTCAAGATCTTTTCCTTCACTTGCCCAGAGTCCCAAGTTCAGAATGTCTCTTGGCTGGGATTTGACAAATAATCCAAGGATAACAGTGATTTAAACTGCCAAAAAGGAAGTAATGCCATCAATATCTAAGGCAAGATTGTAGCATTTAACACTACTGTTCTGTGTCAAAAAATGTTTCTGAAGAAAAAAGAATTACGCAATGAAAAATTAAATGGTATAGCAAACTACTCAGATAACTTTAAGCATCTCATTGAGGTTCTTTGTATACTCAGTGAAGAGATACATGCTCCTCCAGAGCTGGTGATTTAGAAGTTAAGGGAAAAGACTCCTTCCATCATTCACAGAAGATCCCTACTGCAACTAAGTTCTTTAGTTTTTTGTCTAAATTTAGGCAAGCTGAAATCTACTTTTAGTAAACAAAGTAACACACAGACCGAAGAGAGTTAGGCTCTGTTCCTGGTTTTATGCCAAGTTCCTAGGTGATTTGAGTTTGAATGTAGCCTGTGCTTCAGTTCCACCTTGTTCATTAAGGGAAGATGTTGCTTTCCCTTTCTACACCTTGACAGGTATCACAGCTGTTACAATGATAAGGCTTGTATTGGTACCTAGAAAAAACTGTTCCTGGGAGTGCAGGAGAAGCATAAATGAGCCATTCGCTGCAAAGACTGCATATATTTGCTGATCAGTTTATAGTCACTCTTTCTCCTGTGTTTCTCCATCTGTTTCAAGATGGATCCCCTTCTATGGAAGTTCTCCATTTTCATGAGACTTTGTAGTGAAGGCTTGGGAGAAATTACACCATCAGGCTGCTACCAGCTGATCGAAAGTAGATCTATCACCAGAATTCTACAAAAAGCACATCCCAGTTTATAAAATCTCTCTAAGGATATTACGATGTATTATTTGTAAAATAACTGCATTATGTGTGACAGGTACACATAGGTGAAGAGGCAAGCCCAGCCCAGAAGAGACTTCAGCCCAAATTAAATGTTCCGCTTTTTTGCATAAAGAGAGAACTGAAGTACAAAGATGTGACTTGCCCAAAAACCTGAAACCTCTGGGACATCAAGACAGTGAACCCAGATATTCTGAGCTGGTCCTTGTTGAGTGTTATAACCACAAAGCTCTCCTTCCTCCTCATCTTGTTGCTTAGTCTTAGTTTCTCTTTTGTTTCTTCGTAATTTAATCCTTTGCTCTCTTTTACAAGAAGTCGTTGTTTAAAGAAGGTGAGGTGGAAAGATGTTTCTCTGCTGCTGATTGTACGTACTCCTGTTCTCAACAAACCATATCTATGACTACCTACTTCTTAATGACATTCTATACCATAAAAGATGTATCTTAAATCTCTTTTCTCTGCTTTATATTTCCTTGGTCTTTCTGCTTTGTTATTAGGTTATAAAGTAATGTGATTGATAGTCTGAACTTCCTGAAACAGCTTTTCTTCTCAGATTAGTCTAAGAAACCCATATCTTAGCGCATGGGATATGGCAATTCCCCATAAGAGCAGTAATTCCTTAGAGGTCACCCTACACAGTCAAAACTTGCCATTGCAGGAATATTCAATAAAGGTTGTGCACACAACTGAAATATAAAGAATACTAGATTTTTTCCATGGTGTTTTGGGACCTGACTGTAACTCTTAGTCATACTGGTGAATACTGACTCACGCTTGGACCCCCTCTAGTCAAACAAGGTATTACTCACAGAGATGCTCCCCAACATGAGTAAGGACGGGAAATTTGTACCTTAAGTGTTAATGATTAGAACCTAGTCTAAGCATGGTTTTACCATACTTTGGATCAAGCCTAAAAAAACCTCAGTTATGAAACTCTTTTTTCAAAGTGCTTGTTCTTTTTAACTTTCTTTCAAGGTCTGTGGGGGTTAAGTGAAAACATACACAGTAATAAGAAAAATCCTCCTGGGTTATTCCTCAACAACTGCTG
Source organism: Aegotheles bennettii (assembly GCA_013398125.1). Classification (NCBI taxonomy): domain Eukaryota; kingdom Metazoa; phylum Chordata; class Aves; order Caprimulgiformes; family Aegothelidae; genus Aegotheles; species Aegotheles bennettii. The sequence continues at coordinate 156,378 of VZRW01008973.1, forward strand.
TCATAGGTGACCTCCAACCTATATGACAGCAGCTGGCTAAAGATACCAAGTTCCTTGGCTTGTCTGTGTCTTTTTTCCATTTGCTTTATGCTTGCAGTAAACTGCTCTCACTGAACTGCTTTACTTCTTAAGTCAAATAGGTAAAAATATTTCTTACAGTGCAGAGAAAACTGCACTGTAGATGGGGGTGAGCTTGAAAGGCCGTTTTCAAGTAGGAAAAGAAAAGAGTTCACTTCAGCAGAGCTCATTTCAGCAGTGCAGCTACCACATTACTCAGTTCAAAGGAGAGTCATGTCAGTGGTATAGGACAGGGCCACATGATAGAAACTTTCACAGCCATGCCTGTGGATGGATGTGTGCTTGATTGCTTAAACTCCAATCGATAGTCCCTGTGAGCTGGGAAAATGGAAAATATGACTATAAGACCATGACAACTGCTAGCCTATTAACAGGTTTTCTTTTGGGTTTGGTTGACATTGTCCCTATGGGAAAAGGAAGATGGGATAACCTGGTCAAGAAACAATCTTCCACTGTAAGAAGCCAGCTACATACAAGATTATTTGGATTTGAAGCTTGGTTTGTGTACAGTGTCAGAGGGATTAGTGGTTCCTGTATAGAACCTTGTGTATCTGCTTCATTCCTCCCCCTTCCACTTTTCTCCCCTAAAAATATTCTTGGTAAGTGTCACTGTTTGGTTACTCTGTTAGCAGAGTCAACGGACAAGCTGACAATTAGATCGAATAGAATTACTTTCTGTTTACAGCAGATAAACTAGCCAGTGCTAACAACAGGTGGCCGCAATTCCTGAAGATGGGAAAAAGCTTGTGCTAGAGCACAACCCCAAGAAGGTGTGCTAAGCCCCATTGTTTCAAACATGCAGCCTAGGCAGGAGCTGGAATTGGCAAATTGGCATTAAATGAATGTGACTAACCTCAGTAACAGCACGACATGACTGTTCACCTGTGCTAGTCACCCCTACACAAAATGTAAGAATGATCTTATCAGCTCGACCTAAGTCCACTGAGTTCAGTGTCTCACCCTTCATACTGGCATCAGTGGTTACCTAAAGCAGTGTATAAGCATCACAAACCAGCCATCCTTTCTCCAGCAATGGGCAGTGCAGGGACTCTCTGAGCCAGAGAGGGTGTCTTTGAATTTAAGTAAAGTGCCATTTGCAGGTAGAGGTAATGCACTACATGTATTTGAATGCAAACTAAACAATTTGGGGATGCAAGCAGAGAAAAGGGCAAGCTATTGTGGTAAAAATCTAGTATTATCATATAAAGTTTCTCTCAGAGAACATCCAGATGCTAGCTTAGATGTGCTGTTTCCTAGAAATGCAGATGGACAGACTGACCAGAAAGAGAGCACTTATGGGGTAGGCAAAGTAAGTGGGGTAGAGATCTTATCTGCCCATCTGGTTATTTAAAGGCAACTAATGAATTTCAGTCTCCTTAAACTGTCTACCTAGGCATTTGTAACACACTGACATTGATGGTATCTGACTGCAATTCAGGGAATTCACAAGCTACGGTGCAGGTGTTACGGCCCTGGCATTTTCCTTGCTCCACACATCTTTTCCCCTCTCCACCTTAGGTCCCAGTACTGCTGGGCACAGTTCAGCACTCACAGGGACCTGCCTCAGGTTGGTCCCCAGCAAATCCACAGTGCTGGGGACTGACAAGGGTTCAACTCCCTGACCTTGTGCCTCTCACTATCAGTCCATGCTCAGAGTAGCAGGATTCTTTTCTCCCTACCACTTTGGTGACACTTCCGTAGCTTGTCGTGTCAACAAAGCGTCATTTTATCTTAGCTGAAATCACACCAACAAGATGCAGAGGAAGAAGGCAACAGTACCTATAGCAATAATTTTTTGAAAGGAAAGACAGGGAGAGGAAGAAATTCACTCTTCAACATTATACGTCACAAATAATTGCATGAAAATGTTAAATACTACTTCTTGCAGGGGTACAGCTCTGATCCTAATGACAAGCATTATGTGGGTACAAGTTCAAAATGGGATAGAACAAAATTAGGTCTATGGAACAAGAATGAAAAAGAAAAGTATGAAAGAAAGACTACAAGCATTGACAAAGCCTTAAGGAGCACTTGGTTTGTCATTCCAATATTTAGATAGCTTACATTTGAAACCTATTCCTCCATGAAGACATGCCAGGGCTTGCAGCTGTACTAATTAAATATGCTAGGTGAAGGTTTCTGATATGATAATCAACAACAAAACGGCAGCTTTAGCATTTAAACCATCTTAATGAGGTGTTAGAACCGAAGGCCTTTGAGGTGAATGGGGAAAGTTTATACACACTGCTATTGTTTCAGCCCGTCTGGCTCTCCTCTCGAAACAACAGTGCATTTGACCAGTGATTACCTTAACAGCCAGGTGGATAAGAAGCTGAATTCCTGGGCTGTTTTTTTCTTTACGCCCTCTTAATTTTCAAATGCTAAGAAATGTAAAGACAATGAGAAAAATAGTCTGACATTGGATGTCCTGCGAGAGGGAAAAACACTCCTTAAATCCCCAATTTATGCACTTTCGGTTTTGCCTGTAAGTTATTCGAAGCTTCAGTCCATTTAGACACTGAGGGAGTAAATGGATAGTGTGGCTCCTCATTACCGTTCTTTTTTGTATAGAACAAAATGCTTTCTTTTCAAAACGATGGCCTATCAGGCACTCATCAGCGTGATTAATCAGCTTGTGTTTGCACAGGACTTTGAAGACAGAAGAGGCTGTAGAAATGCTGCGGGTTATTACTGCCAATGTAAAACTCTCCGAATTCCACTTCCTCACTAAGCCAGTCTTGCAAACAACTGCGACCAACAAACAATTGAAGACATAAGTACATCACTTCATTCCCCTCAAAGAAATATTAACTTCAAAGCCAAGTTAGGACCATTTAAATGCAAGTAACTCTAAAAGGAGGAGGAGACTGAGCGGGAAGCAATGATTTAGGCACACGTGAAGGCACTGCTGTTTGCAAGCACCAGCCAAGACACCATGCTTAAGCTGTTTTTCCACCAGCAGCACTGAAAGTAGACTTACCTCCTCATGCAGTTCCACAGTGCTAAACATGAGGAAAATTTCAGAGGACTAAAGGCTCCCTCTTTTTCCCTCATCCTACTCTGAAAGACAAATGCCCAACCCCGTTTAAGGTAAAGCTACTGCAGCTGTTCTTCAGGTGTTCTCCTGCACCACTTCTGGTTGTAGCCAAAGACCAACATCTCCACCCAAAGACTTTTAACTGTCTGTCAAATTTGGGGCCTCACTTGAAGTCCACAGAAGATTTTGAATGACTTCACTTGCAATCTAAATAGAACTGGTATTTGACCTTCTTTTAGCTGTGCAATCAATTTAATTGTGTTATTAATCTATTTGTTTTACAATTTACCATCGATCAAAACACAAAGGACAATTCTGGCATGTGGCTAGCTCTCACAGAGAAATAAATGCTTTTATGTTAGACAGAAATTTTGTTCAGCATTAGTAAAATATATTTACTGGTGTCCTTTGCCCAGACAGTGTGTAGGTGTCAGACCATGGAAAATGTTAAGGGTATCTCCCAGAATAATTGTTCCTCTTACGTGTGCTGTTGTTTGTTTTTTTTGTTGTTGTTGTTGCTGTTGTTGTTGTTTTTTTAATTAATTGACTGACTTAAAGCAAGCGGTTGAGTACCAAAAAAGATACTGTCCTTAGAAAGGAAGAAAAGGAGCTCATACTGATTTATTTAGACCACCCAAGTTCTCGGTAAAAACTGATTCACAGGCTTACCTGTATCCTTTAGAAATTGCTCCTGGAGGAAGCTTTTTTGAACCCTTTGGTCCTTATCTTAATTTTAAATATTATGAAACCAGATGTCTGTACACTTAAACAGATGTCAGTACCCATACCCATACTCACACATCTCTGTACCTTATCAAGAAGGTTATCAAGAGTAGTCAGCATGGGTTCACTAAAGGGCAATCATACTTGACCAATTTGATAGCCTTCTATGATGGCATGACTAGCTGAGTAGATGAGGGGAGAGAAGTGGATGTTGTCTACCTTGACTTCAGCAAAGCTTTTGAGACAGTCTCCCATAGCATCCTCATAGGGATGATTAGGAAGCGTGGGTTAGATGAGCGGACAGTGAGGTGAATTGAGAACTGGATGGACAGCAGAGTTCAAAGTGTTGTGATCAGTGATGTGGAACCCAGTTGGAGATCTGTAGCTAGTGGTGTCACCCAGGGGTCAGTACTGGATCCTGCCCTGTTCACCAATGACCTGGACGAACAAACAGAATGTACCCTCAGCAAGTTTGCTGATGACACTAAACTGGGAAGAGTGGCTGACACAGCAGAAAGCTGAGCTGCTATTCAGTGGGAACTGGGCAGGCTGAAGTGTTGGGTGGAGAGGAACTGCATGAAGTTCAAAAGGGGCAAGTGTAGAGTCCTGCACCTAGGGATGAATAACCCCAGGCACCGGTACAGGTTAGGGGTTGACCTGCTGGAAAGCAGCTCTGGGGAGAAGGACCTGGGAGTCCTAGTGGACAACAAGTTGACCATGAGCCAGCAATGTGCCCTTGTGGCCAAGAAGGCCAATGGTATCCTGGAGTGCACTAAGAAGAGTGTGGCCAGCAGGTTGAGGGAGGTTATCTTCTGCCTCTATGCTGCCCTGGTGAGGCCACATCTGGAGTGCTGTGTCCAGTTCTGGGGTGCCCAGTTCAAGACAGACAAGGAACTACTGGAGAGAGTACAGCAAAGGGCTGTGAAGATGATGAGGGAACAGAAGCATCTCTCTTATGAGGAGAGGCTGTGAGACCTGGGTCTGTTTATCTTGGAGAAGATGGAGAGGAGATCTTATCAATGCTTATAAATATCTACAGGGCAGGTGCCAAGAGGATGGGGCCAGACTCTTCTCAGTGGTGCCCAGTGACAGGATAACAGGCAATAGACATAAACTGGAACACAGGAAGTTCCATCTAAACATGAGAAAAAAACTTCTTTACCTTGAGGGTGACAGACCATTGGAACAGGCTGTCCAAAGAGGTTGTGGAGTCTCCTTCTCTGGAGACATTCAAAATTGGCCCAGATGTGATCCTGTGCCACCTGCTCTAGGTGAACCTGCTTTTGCAGGGGGAGTGGACTAGATATCTCCAGAAGTGCCTTCCAACCCCTACCATTCTGTGATTCTGTAATTCTGTGATATATGGTCTAACTGAAGTCATCAAGGCTGTACATAATTCTTTGTCAGATATTGACAACTCTGTGATCTATTTTCAGTGTGAAGAATTTCTTCTCTCATCTGACCCTACTTTTAGATTTCTTTCTACTGTCACCCATTCTGCAAGACTCAGATGAAAACAAGAGTACTGGGGCTAAATCCTTCAGAAGGAAGGGCCTCCAGCAACCTTGGAGTATTAGTTAATTCCTGAAAACAGCATAATTAATTTTCAGTCTCTGGTGAAAATACTAGTACTAATCACCAGAACTACACAATTATTTGCATAGTTTTGGTACTAATATAATTGTACTGTGCCTGACTTGCTGGACAGAAAGTGGGAGAGTTTAGGCTCATGATCTTTTTGTAAGCAGATATATTTAATGTGACAAGTGTGAAAAGAATGGAAGAAATAACTGATGTAATGTAGATGGTGAGTAGTTTTATTTCAAAAGCATTTTCCTCCCTAATTTTCCTACCTGATAGGAATGTCAATTTACCAGGCTGTGGCCACAGCCCTGCCAAGAAACAGAGGCAGAACGCAAGAAAGCCAGTCAGAGAATGAATGCCTCAAGTCTGCCTTCCCAAAGTAAAAATTCCAGTGAGAGCTGGTGAAGGCATCTGAGTGAGTACCTTCTAGAGGAACTTCTTGTGATTGACTGGAAGGAGAGGGCAAATGGGGTGCTGTTGTCTACCCTTGCTCATGCCTCCTGTGGGAGAGGTGCTGTGCTTCTGTGGCAGTTCTGCAGTGCGACCTGCTCTGCTGCCAGGCAGGACACAAGAGATCCAGTTCCAGTTGCTGCTAACAGCAGTTTTTCCAGAAGGGTTTGCTGGAGCCTTCGCTGGAGAAAGTATGCACAGCTAAGGATGTGTTGCATCCCAGCCATGAGGCTTGATAGGCCCTTGGGAGGACAATATCCACCTCCGTGCACCTTCACTTTCTATATCCTCCCTCCTTGTGATTTTCCAGACCTGTAAGGCAAAGAAAAACCTATCACAAAGTCAACTGTAAAGCCTTCTCTCTAGCCCCAAGAATCCTAGACTCCAGAAGCTGAGACTTGAGAAAATAAAAAAAAAAAAAAAAGAAAGGAAAGGAAAGCCATTTCATTCAACTTTACAGATGATTTTTTTCTTTTTGGCTAAATTTGGAGAGTGTGGAAGAAAGATGAAGGATGTTTTGCTTGTTTGTCTCAATGTGACAAAATATCCCCTCATTTTTCTCCCTATTACTGCGAGAAAATGAGTGGTTAGCTCATTACACTGACACCAGAGACAATATTTTTGGTCTCCTGATTTATAGCTTCCATCTTTTCTTATTTACAGCCCCTGGCTTCTGAAAAGGTCTAGCTAAGGAGGTAGCTATGGCTGTTCACATCACATATCTAGCTGGGGAAGTGTTAGACACAAGGTGTTCACAGCTAGCAGGCCTAAGACCTGAATAAAAACTGTACCTGCTCCTGTTCCCACTCACTTGTACATCCAACAGTTGAGGATGTTCAGTCAAGACAAATATGCTTATCTAAGGAAAGCATGTATTTTAATGCCTATATAGAAGCCAGGGCTGATGCTGTCAGAAGAGGCAGAAGCAGTGAATAATTTTCAGGCTGACAAAAAGCCCAAAACCCAGGCATCAACCATCCAGCTACCGCCGAAGGGAGTTGCTGGGGGTTGCTGGTGAGGTGAAGAGGGAGGACGTGGGAGTTTGTTCAGTTTTGACAAGGGTGGGCTTGAATTACCCTGGAAATCGTGACTCAGATGTTTTTGTGGCCCCAGCTTGCATTACTCCCAGGAAACTCTCTGATGCCGAAGTCACAGTTTAGTTACATCAGTGACTCAGAAGTGTGAAGATTCATATTTTAGCACTTGGCAATCAGAGGCAGCATTAAGCCATTTAAAAATGAATGCTGATGAAAATGAACAACTTACGAGTGCTGCTGACCACGAGTGTACATTAGGATCCTAAACTGACATGAATGGTTTAATTGTTCTCTGTCACTTATTTTGGTTAATAGTTCAGGGAAAAAATGAGCCTGCTGCTATAAGAAAGATATTTGTTTAATCCTGTCAGGAGAACCTACACTAATTTTCACTTTGCCTTATGTGCTAGTGTATAACTAAAAAAGAAATCTTACCTGTGAACACTCCTGTACCCTCAACTGCCTTTCTTGAGCTAATAGACAGCTCCTGATTTTCCTTAAATGATGCCAAAAATAACATCTACTTCTTTTAAGGAGAATCTTTTTACAGCAACAGCCCTCTTCTATATTTCTACAGCATCCAACATAAACGAGGGCTGCCCTAATTGCCTTTCAAAATGAAAACATAAAAATTATTTGTATTGCATTGCCAAACCTTGCAATTTTATCATAGGTCTAGTATTATTGACCGATTTTAAGTTATTTGTTAAGTACCGATATTTCAAGTCTTGTGATTAAATGGAGATTTTGGACTTCTTTTGCTCTTTACAAAATAACCTTTCTACCTTTTGTAAGGAGAGCTTGAAAAGGTGAAGATCTTAAAAAAAACCAAGGGAAACACTCCTTCTAGGTTTGTAAATATGTGTCTGTGCTTATGTGTGTGTGCAGGGAACATGCCTGCTTATGCATTTGCAAAATATTGTGATTTTTAACTGAATATCTTCTTTTGTTTATTATTTTTGAGCCAGTGGCTGAAAAATAGAATAGTGGCTTTGATAGAAATCAAAGATATTTTAACCGTTTCTCCAGTGACTCCTGAGTGTGAACTAAGTTAAAACAACCATCATTTAGGCAAAACTATCTGTTTACCTGGTTTCTTGAAACAGATAAAGCATGATCCGTAAGACATCTTTTTGCCCCGAGGCATTAAGATCTAACGCATTTTATTAACTGAGAGAATGTAGCACAAACTGACATAGGGCCTTTTAGCTGGGGTGATTTATGATGACACACTCCAAAGGAGCAAAGAGAGCTTCAGGTTTCTCTAAGACTATTGTAGCTTTTCTGAATTGGGCATAGGAAGCTGAATGGAATAAGCCTGTCTCTAATTTACAGTGACAGAAATGAGATGAATTCTCAATAAGGATGGTGATGCTGAACGAGAGCAGTGGACCCGCTTATTCCACTGGTGGCTGTGCTGTAGTGGGAGATGAAAAAGAACAAAAAATGCCTTTCTTTAAAATGGGGGGCATTTCCATCACACCCCTCCTAATGCTGCAGGTCCCATTAGAGATTAAAATCTCTGTACAACACTGGCAGCTTGTTCAGAGCTGCTCAGTGTTGTGTTTTGCCTTAGTTTTGGAAAGACAAGACATGCCAAGATCAATGAGTATGTTCAATGTGCAAGATCCTGCTTTACTGCCTTTATTTGTTGCACTCAGCCTGCTTTCTAGTTTTCACTGTGCTGTGCAGCACCACAAGTGCTGAGACAAACCAGCAGCATAAAATAAGCTGCAGTCTCACTGGCAAGGACATATATTGCCTTTTCCTTCCAGAGCTGCCTGCCTGGTGTGTGGGGACGTCTGAGTGGCCCTTATGAAGTTGGCCAGAGGAGCCATGCCTGCTGCCAGGTACTTGAGTACCGGGGCAGTGAAGCCACTGAGTGAGCATCCAAGTGTCAGGGAGGGTGAGCAAACAAAGCTCCCCTCATCAAACAGAGCCTGTATGGCTCCATGGCACTGGTGGAGCAGCCTGACCCTGCTGCTACCTTTCTGCTCCCCTTCCCAGCTCTGGCATGCGGGGAGTTGTGTGGGGTGAGTGACCAGGGCTAGGGATGACCCCTCTTCTCCAGAAGTGTCCCTGGCTCTGGTGTTGCACCATGTCAGAGAGATACTGCTCTGCCTTGTGTACAAACCTCCCTGGAGCGCAGGAAGATGCTGAGCCACGTGTATCAGCAGCTGGGGCAGCGATGCTTGCTCTCATCTGTTACCCTCCACTTATCACTACCGGAGACATGAGTCCCAGCCATGGGCCCATCTGCTCCTACATGCATGAGCCTCTGTTTCAGATCCCATGCATGTCCCCTGTTTTTCACAGCATAAATCTTTGCATGGTAACTTCAAAGTAGGCAATGCTCAAAGCTGGTCTGTGACCCTATGAGGCAGTGATGACCCTGCAGTGGCCATAGCAGTAACGCCATTGCTCACGATGGAGGTGGTGCTGTGAGCCTGACAGAAGCAGGAGATAAACCAGAAAGGGTCTGGCAGCGCATGGGTCCTTGTAGTCACAGAAAGAGTGTAAAGGAGCAACAGATCCAAGGTCCACTTTCTCAGATTGGGTAAGATGGGCTTGCAGTTGGGGATGGCCAAGCAAGGCACTTCCATTCAGTATTTTCCAGGACCAGGGTTGCAAACTGCAGAGTCAAGAAGATCACAGTGGGGGCTTGCAATGCCAGGCTTTCCCCAAGACTGTGCATTCTCACAAGACCATGCCTGTGGTGTGTAGCTGGTGGAAGAGGAACCCACCCATATCCAAACCCACTCCTCTTGATGTATTGCCACTTTCATGCTGCAGTTCACCACCTATAACACATGTATTATCACTGTTTATGGGGCTGTGCGGCAAAGCAGATCAGTAAAATAATTCCGACTAAAAAGAAAAGTGTTTGGGTTTTTTTGCCTGGAACCTAAAGGAGTGTGGCAGCACAGATGAGGGGTAACTGAAGTACAATGACAGGAATAGGCTCTGGGAACCAGAAGGAGTTATAACTTTCAAAGCTGGTTGTGCCACCAAAAATAGCATCTTGTGAAACCACAGCCAGGATCTATGCAAAGGGTCCGTATTTGCATCTTTACAAATTTCCGTAACATAGGAAAGCCCTTGGTGTCAGCTTTGTTATCGGCAATAATGAATGCTCTGTGCCAGACCTGCACGTGCTACTCCAGAAACGTATGCCTAAGAAGGGAACTTCTTAATTCGATTATTCAAGCAGTCTTGAGACTGGTTTGCGGTCTCTTGCATCAAGATCCCAAACATCTCCTGTCAGAAAAGATATACTCACTCATGTCCCATAGCTACTGCCAACAGGATGAGAAATGCTGGTTTTAATTAAAAATGTTATTTCTAAATACAGTTTGCAGTGTATATTCTTGGTGAGGAGTGTTTCTCACCTTGTGAACTTTCAGGCTGCTGTACTGCTGATCAAAAGACTGCAAGACTTTCTCTGATGTCTTGTCTACACAGGCTAAGCAAATGTGTTTTCGTTTCCACTGAAAGGCTTTGCTGGTGTAGCTATGCTGGCTCAGAGTTGAAAAGCCCATGTTGGCAAAAAGCTGGAAAATAAAAGGGCAGAACTCCCAACCTTTTGCCATGATAGCTTATTTATTTTAATGTAAGCAGCTACAATCACAAAGGAACTCTCTTGCAAACGTTATCTACAATCTAGCTATGTTCTCTACTAGAAAACTGCCAGTCATACCCTGCACTTTCAATCCCTAATGGGTTTGTAGGAGAAAGCCAGCAGCAGATTCATTCATGGCCTCACAGAAATTATTTCAATTGATCAGAATGGGTCATCACTCAGGTCCCCAGACCAAACTAATTCTTACTGCTGTATGTGTTAGACTGAGCTCCTACAAAAACGGTGTTTTGTAAAGCAACTCTTTTGCTAATATAAGCTGAGTTTCCACTGAGGACTTTACTGTACATTTCTAGCAATTAATGTTTTCAAGGGTAGATAAGCTCAGAGTCTTGACGTAGGTTGTGGCTTGGACCTAATAACAACCAGCCTGGTTTTCCCTTGTCCTGCATCTTGTACAGTCACTTACACCTGTTACACCTGCGGGTGTGAAATGCTACCACATGAGAGCAGTCCTGCTTTACACCCTCCTTCACTTACTTGTCATAGGTGTGACTAACCGTATTTGTTTCAGGACAATAGACATTCAGATCCAACATGCTCTGGGCTAAAACACCCAGATGAGGGTACTTAGTTGCACAGCCAGGTTCAAAGTACTTTTTCAAGTCTAATCAACCAAAGGTTTTCTCTATAGAATTCCCAGTATTCTGCTACTTAAACAGTAATCTGACAACAGAGAAGCTGCATAAATAAAGTATAAAATACGGTCACCAGCATTTTTTCCCAGGCACATATCTTAGCTGCAGAATTAACTCATGCGCTCTAATTTGGTGTGTTCCCCCCTCTCAAGAAAGCTACTACTGTGTTACACTTGGGGTAGCTTAGTCCAGCCTCCCTGGTCTGCCTTAGGGTGTGAACTCCCGAGTAAAACCTCCAGTGAGGAGATTTTTAAGCCCCTCACTCTGCAGTGACTGTGAACACAAAACTGTTCAATGTGGCCAGTAGCCCTCTGACATCTTCCACAGCTATCTGTGATGAGATAGGAAGGAAAGACAAATCCTTTCACAACAGACTAGGAAAGGGTCACAGAGCACTTCAGTTTACCACACTCATATATTTCAGGGAACAAGTCCTCAGAAGCCCTCACAGTGCACACAGTGCCTGCCCGTGGTTTTGTATTATGACTGCTCACCCCTTATGACAGTTTAAGCTCAGATGTTTATCCCCATTAATGCTGCAGCAAATCCATTCCATGTTGACAGGCAGTAAGGCAACAGAGGCAACACTATCTACACCATGCCTGGCCAGACTAGCTGTCCTCTCTGGGGTCAGAGCAGAGCTGATGTGGCAGAGGAACGGAAGGTTTACATATGCAAGTCCTTAGAGAGCAAGTAAAACACAAGTGTAACAGAGTCTTCTTATTCATAAGAAGCCAAATCATCATAATAAAAAAGGTTTTGGTGTTTGTGACTTTACTGCAACACTTGTCACATTTGATCGTTTTCTAAAAGGCCACACTCCCAATTTTCCTCTTGCAGAAGCTGAAGGAACAGCTTTCATATAAAAAATACAAAAAATATCACTATGGTTGCAAGGCAAACCATGTGAACACAACCCACAGCAGTTAAAAAACCAGAAAGCAAATCACAACAGCACATAGTTCCCTGAAAAAGCCACCCAGTATTATAATAGTCTCATGACTCTGGGAGGCAAAACATACAGTATCTTTGGAGTGCTTGGCACTGGCACTACGCTGATTCCACTGCAACTTTGCTTAACAGTGCAACTTGCCAGCGGTCCTTACTTCGGAGTGTGTGTGCCACCAGCAACATACAATACCTGACACTGCCAGGCACCTTTTCCTTTTCCCACAATGCTGCTCTTTTTAGCTTTTTCAGTCAGCTTGTAACTTCAAGCAGACAATAAGATGCTCACAAGCACTGTAGACCTTTCCCAAGAGCAGGCTACCAATTTCCATGGAAGCAAAAAAAGCAGAAGGACTCATGAAATTGTCATTGTATCTGCACAGAGCTTTAAAAAAAATAATTTTTTTTTCTTTCACTTCATTTTATTTTTCATGGAGGTTTTCCCTGAAGCCTCAGCTCTCATGCACTGTTCAGCTGTTGCTGTGTTTCTGACAGAGGCCCTGTGGGTTACAGGGGTCCCTTTCTTGCTGAGCCCCTCTGATACTGGTAAAAAGAGAGAAAGCTTCCAAATGCCTACTGCATGTTGCATTATTTCTCTTTTTCTCATCTCTCACGTGGTTTCAGTTATGTGTGTATGTTGTTGATTTTTTGAGACTATTCTGAAAGCTTTTAACTTCTCAAGCTTTCAGTCAAGCACAGAGCCAAACACTGTACAGACTTCTCATTCTGACAGATCCTGAAGAAAAGGGACAGAGCCATTTGTAGTAACCAGGAGCCCACGTGCGTGGGCATGAACAGAGACACACACAGGGCTACAGGAAGCTTTGCAGGAGGAAAGACTGCAGGATGGACCCATGCAGGCTCAAAATTTTTGCAAACATAAAATGCTTTTCCTGCAACTTTGGTTTCACAGTTTGTCGCTTCAAATTTTAGTGAGTGACCAGAAAAAAACAGAATGGCAAACAACGTGTCTGAGAAGTGAACATTTGGATTTCTATGTACATTTCATAAGGAACTAATCCACATGAGTCCCAGCCCTTTTCTATGGGAGTAGGCACTGCTGTCCATCAAATGAACTGTGGTGTATGCTTATTGTAGTATCACCACGTTTTTTTGCCAGCAGCCTGTCATTTCTTTTCTTCCTGCTTTGCAGATGGCTAGTACAGAGATCTGCAATTCAGAGACTGTCCTACATTCACCCACTGCTGCACTGCTAAATCACACATTGATGGAAAAAGACAGTCTAAACATTCAGTTCAGTTATGAAGACTCAAACACAAGATCCAGCTGTTTTCATGCAGCACATTTTGATACAGGCTTTAGAAAAAAAAATACTCCAGCTCTCAGTGCTGCAGTGCATTTGCCTTACACTTTAAAAGTGTAACTTTTTAATTAAAGAAGTGACCCAAAATTTTAAAATATGAAACTTCCCTTGCAAGATCGGGAAGTGACTGCCCCTCTTCTGCAATCCAAGGATGAAACACATGTCCCCATCTTCTTTTGTTGCTAGCAATAGTCTAAAATCTTACCCAAACAGCAGCTTTCATGGAGCAGCTTACATTCCTCACCATTGCAGGGAGACTGGGGCTACACTGCATATCTCAGAACTATTCTGAAACGAACACCATGAAAATTAACAGCTCTGTAATCTTTTCTAGAACTTATTTCCCAAGTTGTAGATATCTGTTTACCTTTTTCTTCTATTGTAATCAGCCACTGTTCCTCTCAAGCGGCAGAAATAGCGCAGGTGCAGGGAAAACAAAGTATCTGCAAAGGCCTTATGACTACAACTCTTGTTTCACCGCAACAAGTTCCAAATTAGAGCTTTAGTTAACCACACACAAGTTTGATCTGGAATGATTTGGAGAGGATGTCCAACTAGCAGTTTAGAAGTGGCAACAAATCTTTAGTACTAAATAGCATTTTTTCCTCCTCTGAGCCAGTTTGGGAAGCCCCTTGAGTGAAAGGTTGCAGAAGTCCTCTTATGAGAGGCATTTCCAAGCCAGCAAGAAAGGCCCAAATGGATGACACTGATTTGATCAACTCAGTCATTAAGGGTGTTACTGCCAGCAGAGATACTGCACCCTTGCCTGCCCTGAAAGAATTGATAGCCAAAACAGCTCCAAGGGAGACGCCAATTAAATTCCCTCTTATCTTCCTGAGGAGTCAGAAGCTCCAGGTTGTCACTGCTGCTTTGACTCTCAGTTTCTTCCAAGTTTCCCCACTGAGTGGCTTTTAAGTTCCCATTTGCAGCACCAGCTGCAGGACCAGACTGCTCAATAAACTGGCTTGGTGCAGCAGCCTTCCAACGCTGCTGCAGCAGAGGCGAGCCCAGAGGAGCCTGACCGTGCCTGACAGCAAACCCCAGGAGCACTCAGTGCTGTAATAAATAATGCAGGACAAGTATAGAGAAGGCATGAGATGTGGGAAATGTGATATCTCAGTTCTGAAACCCAGGTGGACCAAGTTGGCAGTCTTGGATAGAAACAGAATAAGTGTGAGAAATCACTCATCCTTAATAAATACTAGTTTCATAGGCCTTGCTGGTTGTGAGAAGCAGTCAGCTTCAGCAAGTCATTGAAAACAAAATGTGCATTTTTTCACTTCAGAGGATTTAGGATTTGATTAAGTACAAAAAGAGGGAGCTCAGTGAGTAAAAGGACTAGACTCTCACTTCAGGGAATTCAGGTTGAACCCTCTGTGAAATGAGTTCACGTCTCAGCTCGGCATCTCCAGCAGATACTAGCTCACATCACAAAACCACTGTAAAGTATTTGGCACAGTATGGCATGTCTGAGGATCCCTGCTCAGAAAGGGAGGAGGGAGTGAAGAGGCTTGGCTGGCCTGTGTCATCCCTTAGCTGCAGAAAACAAGCTTGGGGAGAGCTGGTCAGGAAGGGTTGGATCATCTTTGATCTGGAATCATATCTGCCAAGTGGAGACCATTGAAGTTTTATTTTCCAGTTGAAATCAAATCACTTTCCTCCTCTCTGGAGATGGCAATGTTGAAGAGGAGGACCAAGGTGGCTTGTGCAGGGCCCTTTGTCAGAGGGGAGGAAAGAAGGTATACACATAAGGGAAAACAACTCAATGTGGGTGAATCTGTAGCCACACTGACATGTTGTGGGCTATGTTCAACTAACCTCCAGACAGTTGTGTCCAGGTCCTCCTGCTGTGGTGTGGCTCAGAGACCACACTGCATTGGCCAGATGAGCTCCGCAGGGTTCATAAAACCTAGCATACCACGGTGAAGCCACAGCTACATGCAGTACTTGGAAAAGCAAAAGCAAATCAACAAAAACTGTGAAGTGAGTGCACCTTAAAAAAAGCAAAAAAAGGCCACCATATTAGAGAGTGAGAATGCTCTCCTGACTTCCCTCAGCATCTCTATATAGCTGAATTCCAGGTGTATTTGTTGGTTCCCCAGGCAAGTCCAGTTCCTCTCTCTCTCTCTCTCGCGCCATTTTCTCTCCCTCAGCCCATTTGCTTCACAATGAAAACAAGCAAACATCCATTTTTTTCATGCAATAGGAATTTTCTCAAACCTTGTATCTTGGTCACACTCAGTGCTTTATATACCATCTTAAGATTTGCTGATTAATGCTTCTTAGTGTGTTATTCTTTTGAGGACACAAAGCAGAGGAATACGTCCAGTAAAAAAGAAAATAACACACAGCAGGCTCTGAGCTCCAGTCCCTTATAACTTTAGCTATAAATGCTTCACTGACTTTTTTGCAATTGTGAACTGGTTTACATTACAGTTGTGAGAATGTGTAGATGCCCTCTAGTGGTGTATTTCTTTTAAATTTCTGCTATTGTGCTCTAAAGATGCTCCCAAATGGAACACCATGGGCTCTCCTCTGCAGTGCTCTGCCTGAGGGAGCCAAACCACAGTGCAGCCGAAAAAGAGAGAGGGTAGCACATATAACTTGAACTCTGTGTAAAGTCAGGTTGAGGGATGACATTGAATCAGACATTCCTGTTCCAGACTTGCTGACTTTTCAAACCAGTAGACCTCATGATAGAAAAAACACTTCCAACCTGACCAAATACGACATCATCTCCAGATCTCAGACAAGGATGAATTTTACTGTCTGTATGAGTCTTCCTTGACAAATACCCTCCCTCTTCAGCTAGCCATTCCCTTCCAATATTGACCTCTGTTTCCCAGACAGGTTCTCCATAAGAAGCAATCATCTCCAACAAATAGCTGTCAGAGTATGCTGACTTTGCCAAGAACTTGGAAAAAGCCCTTCTGCCTTGTGGAAAAGACAGATCTCGAGAGATCTTCACACAATACCAACCAGCCAAAACACCATCAATGAAAAAGATGGGAGCTTGATGAAAAATTTTCAATAGGTCCTTGTTACAGATTTGCCCCTGGGTATGATTATTGTCTGGCCTTAATTTACTGTGAAGCAACTGGAAAATGGTATAACCAAAACTAAGTATTCATGTGCTCCAAGCAGTATAGAGCAGGCTGTAGTTTACTGTATTTACAGTCTATCCACAGAGGCATATATAGACCAATCTAATGCATTCATCTAGTGTTTAACTTGTTACTGTTCCATGATAGTGGATAGCAGGTCAAAAATCCCACCCTCCTCACTTCACCTACTGCACGCAGGTGTCACTCACAAGGACACGTTCAGGAAGGAGCTTTTCCTCCCCTTACAGGGGAACTACTTCAGACTCTTGAAACATGTTAATTACTAGTTTCAGCAACCGCAGCCAAAAACCATGGACAAAGCCACCAGTCTTTCTGTGGCTGTTTTTGATCCTGTCTTGTCTGTCCCAACCATAGTGAGATGTTCTCTCGCAAGTATATCTGTAGCAGTTTAAGAAGTTACTGTGGATGGTGGCTCTTCAGGTGAAACTGACTCAGCTGGCACTGTGAAACAGAAGAGGAATGTCAGTGCAGTTGCTGGTTTAAATCCTGCACATAGGGTTCTAATGAAGAGATGGGGTGGTGATGCCTTAGACTACATTAGGTAGTTTTGCAAGATGACCCTTAACTATGGTCTTAGACTGCAAATCTTATAAATTCTTGGAAGATTCAGCTAGATTGGCAGTTTAGATTACATTTTTAGTTAAGGTTGGTTGTTCCCAATATATTTGAAAGAGCTAGACACTGCACTTTTTTTTCTCCCAGAACACAATCATTTCTGGAGCACTTACAGTAAATGTAAAGAGAGCCAATAACACTTGAATCCTGGAATGAGGATTGGTGGTCTGTCCAGCCTAGCATATTGTTACATTATCAGTCAATCAGCCAAGCCATTTAAACTCGGAATGTAAAATCTTTTCTAGATAAACCTTAAAGGTTTGTGCAGCACCTAGCACAACGATTGGGGCCACTAGAGTTATCAAACTATGAATAAAAGTTACAGCAGAAGGGAGCAGTCACAAGACTGTGTGTGAGGTAGTATCAATGCTCAGAATGCATTTCTGAGAAGTTTTTTTTGTCACTGTGGGGCTGCAGGATCAAAATAAACAATACAAATACATTGCAAATTATGTCCCATTGAAGACAGCATCTGAGTCCTTAATGAGGCCTGAAGAAATGCTGTGCTCCTGATATTCTCAAGTCTTAAATTCCATGTCCTTGGCAATTTGCTTGGAGCATACCAAAAGAAGGTGGATAACCTGAGGACAGAGGGGAACCTACATGGATTTAAGAGTTGCTCCATGTCTTTCGAGGAATGAGTCATTACTGATGACCAACACATGGAGAGAGGTGGCTAAGGGCCCCCAGGGTCATTTGACCCTCAAGGAACAGCCTTATGAAAGCAGATATCTTATAAATAATTATAAGAAAAATCTGTTCCATTCTTTTGCACTGACCCCAGATGGGCAAGCCAGCCCCTTCAAGATGGTCTTCCTCTGCTCAGTCAAAAATCGTATGAAAATGAAGCATTTTACAAAGAATCTGTGTGCATTTGCAAAATACATTCTTAAGCTGAACCCAAAGTAGCTGCTTGATAAAATCTTTGTGTACCTAAGCTTCAAGCCACTTGCCAGCAATTATTATCATACAGATACATACATTAGTTCTTCTTTTATATTTTGTCTTTTATATCTATTTCTGAAGTAATCAGTTTTTCAGTAAGGAGCAAAAGGGAAAACCACATAGTGCTAATTACAGAAGAAGCTTTGCAGTCAGCAGACTTTTAACATCAGTCTACCAACCATTAACATTACTTCTACCAAACAGGCTGTGCTTGTGTGTGTCTAATTGGAAGATCCAGCTTCCAGACTTTGGGGTATAATTTCAAAAACATGTTTAGTACATCTCTATCTCACTGCCAGCAAGAGACATCAAGGCTATACACTAGGCAGAAGGATGAGCATTCTCTTGGGGAAAACGGGTGTCCCAATTATCTACCTACTTGGTGTTAAAAGTACCTACTACAATGCTTTATTTTGATATTTTGCTCAATTTTATAAAGGTGATTTTGCCTGTAGACCCTTTTTCTCTTCTGCATCTCTAACCAGACTTTCTCCAGCTACGTCTCGTACACCTCTTGTGCTCTTTCTGCATGTGCCAGCCTCCCTGAACGAAACTGAATCCAGGCCAAGAAATTCTTGCCACCATTCATGGGGCAGTGCTGCATACTCTCTAAGAAATAAAAATACAGAATTTGCAATCCTGGTGTGCCCTAGCTTGAAGCACAAATGCAGCACTGTTCCAGGGGAGCAGTCTGCAGGAAAGTGGCCTCTGGGACACAAGCCTGGGCTGGTTAATAGCAAATAGGATTTTCCCCTGCATCAGAATAGGTTCTCGGGCTTTGAGACAAGACACTAAACTTGAAGAAATGCAGACAAGTTATTTTAAGCAGTTCCCATTCTACGGTCTCCCACTGGATATAGCTACAAGCAAAATGCAGAGTTATATAGAAATAGCTGTGCTGCATTTAAACATGTTAGCTCAGGCACCAGTAGCTGTGCAAGCACAGCAGCATGCAGTTCAGTGAAGGACTGATTTGCCCTGGTGCTTGTTTAACATCAGCTAGTATAATTCCACAGTGATTTGCAGTAGTCATACCCAATTTCCATATCAGTTGTAGCTGGGTATAGCTTTCACTCCTGTAATTGAGTTACATACCCTCCTTGTGCACTTGCAGCTTTAATGTCTATAGGCTCTGATCTTTGCTAATGGCTAAGACTGGATGGGCAAGGGGTTAAAATTTGTGTTCTTGGGGCAGTCTAGGGACTGTCAATGAAGGAGAGAGAAATCATCAACAGCAATAATCTAAGTAGCAAGTAAAACTGTTGCATGACAGTTACTGAAGGGAAGGGCTGTGTTTAATTCTGTGCCAGTGTGGATCTACCTGCAGTATCCAGTCCCGAGTCTAGGGTCTAGCCTGGTGGTGTATCACTCCCACAGTGCATTAGCAGATAGTTGGGGCACACAGCACTCACTGAGCATTTTTTCCCTCTGGTCTTGCTAACAATCAAAGCCTCTCCAGGTGTCAAATCCTTAAATCCTTCTTGCTTTTCTCCCACAAATAAATCCCCATGACTTCAACATCCATATCCTTACTCCCATGTGTAGTTCCTGTAAGTTCCTTAGACAAGAAGGAGCTATAAGAATTTTGCTTTAAGTTACAAAGTAAAGGAAGAAACAAATGAGAGTAATTCTCAGATAAGCTCAGGAACACAAGACTGGGAAAGGCTGTGCGTTGCAGCAGGCTGAATCTGCTATTTACAGTATTGCTGCTACTGCACCCAGCTGTAGGAATAGAAAAGTTTGGGAGGGAAGAGCAATACCTCCTAAAGGGAATGGTCACTACAAAAATAATTAAGAAGTGCAAACTGACTCAGTTTGAAAAGTCAAAATGAGGCATCATTCAGAGAGGCAGAGCTGCCACAGAGACCCATCAAGTGACTAACACAAACACATGTCAGAGCCAGAAGCAACTCCACGGCCACCAACACAACTGACTGCCTCAGGACTCATACAAGGAGCCAGATGCTCTGTCTGGGAATCCATCTTTCACGGGTCGACATCAAGATCCCAGGACTGTCATCTTGAGAAGAGGAAGAGCAAGTACAACATGGTGACATAAAACAAAGGTTGAACTGGACTATATTTAGTTTGGTTTAGTTGTTTTTTAATGCACTGAGTTATAAATAAAACACCTGTTTCTGACATACTTTTAGTTTTATGCATGGCTGGCTTTGCTTATAAAAAGAAAAATAGAAGCCTATGTCCTCGTTATGAATATTGAGAATGGGCCTCAATTACATGCTTCCCAGCACTATTGCCTCAGGCTTGGGAACCAAAGGAAACCAGCCTCACATGTTCCTTTGCAAAACAAACCCTCAGATCATGGCTGATTAGACAAACAAACCCTGCCCTGTCCTGCAATGGAGATAGGCCAAGAGAAGAAACATTTACCTAGCTCTCCGCCCTGCACTTTTTAGATAAAGGTCTGAGCCATTCTTGATTTTGGTAATCAAGAACTGAGCCAATGACAATTGCAAAATCTAACTCAAAGGCAATATCCATCCTTTGAGGTATATCCATCCAGGAAAAACAAACTTTGAATAGCAAAATCAAAAATGCCAACTTGTTTACCACCCAACAAAACCATAATAGTATGAGCAACTCCAGTTCCCTTGCCCTGATATTTTAACAGGATCCCAGTTCAAAGGGAAGAGCTTGAAAGTTTGACCTGACAAATGACTAATTTTCAAACAGGCATTTCCCCACAATCTTTTCTGCCTGTCATTGTAAAGTGTACAATATCCAATGCACTACCAGGGATGAAGATTGCATAAAAAATTAGGAACTTCAGGCCACTGATAATTTATTCTATAGCTATTTAAGTTTCAATATTGGGAAGCAGCTGCGGTGTGTTGGCTTCGGCTCTGTTGGGTCATTTTTGTCTTGGTAGCTTGGTGCTGCTGCTGAGGCTCAACATTCCAGCTCAGTGGGAAGAAATGTAGGATATCTTGCAAGACAGCAGGAGACATCATGTGTCCAGCATCTGGGCAAAATTTATTCATGTACCACACCTGAGTTAAAGAGTGCTTCCTCAATAATGGAACTACTTGGCCATCCTTCTTTGCATGAACTAAAATGTCACTTTCCCATATTTACACCTAGTATTGTGTTGTTTTGTGGGAAAATATCCAGTGTATATCTGTGAGTAGAACTGCACAAAAGGGTATTTAGGGAGATGTTACCCTCTAGGAGCTCCATCCAGCAGGTGGTACAACTGGCAGTGGCTTTTACTTTAAATCCCACAAGAGAAAAGGAGTGATCCTTGTGTCCAAAATAGAAATATTCGTCCTAGAAGCAAGGAGTGCTTTTGTTTTGGTATCCCCACTAGGATCCCCTCAAGTGACTCTATAGCAGCAGGCTGAATCAAACTAGATCAGAGCTGATGTGGCAGCAGTGACAGCGGTGCCTGCTCAGTGACTCCTGGGAGCTGACTTCCCAAGACCAGCTGCAGCAGGATGGATGCTTCTGAGCTGGACTGTGTGGCTGCATATTGAACTGGGGTCTGGCATGATTGAATGTTTTGCACATGGCTGAATGTTGAGCAGACAGGCAGAGGGGAAACTTTCCTGACCACCAGTGAATTTAATTGGATCTGTGGGTGTGCTTGAAGGGAGTGGGGACCATCAGCTCTTCTGGACCATAACAATGACTAGATGCACACACTAATGTCTATGGGAGTGCTCGTATTCCTTAGGGACTGACTGGGTTTTCCTCATCTTGCTTTTTGGAAACGCTTATCACATTGGTTTTAAGTTTTCCCTTTATTTCCCTAAGACTCCTGGGGCTCCATACTCTGAAGGCCTCCAGGGTGTGTAGGTGTGTGATTCTCCTGGAGAAGAGGCTATAAAGCTTAGTGTTGAATTTCCCTGAGTCAGAGTTGGAGCACAGCTCTACATGTAAGCTCAAGACATTGTGCCACTTCGTGTCATGAGAACTCAGGGAAGGTTACACCCACCCACCTGCCCACACCCGTCCATGTGCATCTATCTGCGCACAGGGGATTTCTCTGCGAAGGCTGTGATGTAGAAATGCCCAGGACCATTTGGCCCTCTGCACAAAGAAACAGAGATGTTTGCCCACATTTCTAATGACAACAATTAATTGTACAACACGGTGGTGTACCTGTCATTCTAATCAACAGATAAAACTGACAGTGGCTTTGTCTCTGCTGTTATAATGTAAGTTACTGAAGACAAGGCAAATAGTATATGTATCTGGGATCAGCGAAAAGATAGTGAAGCTGCATGAAGAGAAAAATCCCAGTGAAAGTTTAGAATAGAAAATGAAGAATGAATTCACTGACAGACCAAATTTTTACTGTCTTTAGATAGAGTGTACAGTGATATAAATACCTTGAGTTCAGGCAGGCCATGTGATTTGTATTTCTTGTTAGTTACACTGTATTGTTCAGAGTAATTGCTAGTGAAGTCAATTGTTGAGACTATTATTCTGTGAGAATGTAGCCACTTTTTACTATTCAGATATAATTACAAAATAATTCTGTTTTCTCTAGATTCAAAAATATTCATCAGATTGTTTACCTAAAGAATTAGGAAACTAAGAGACCATAGAACTGCCCTCCTGACTACAGAAAAAAGAAAATAATTTGACATAAAATAATGAGGGCTTTAAAAGCAAATCCAAGAAAACTCAAAGAATCTACTACAGTCAAGCTGAAAAGGTGAAAGAGAAGCAATAATTGCCAAGTGCTATCTGTCAATCCATCTTAACATGAAATAATTTTTATGACTATAATCACAATAAGAATGACAAAAGTAATTATTATCTTTTCTGTTGATATCCCTTGTAATGTTCTTCAAACTCATAGATCCTCCAGAACTCTTGGTATTGTAAAACCACACAATCTCTCCAGACAATGGTGAAGCAGGACCATTGCAAAATTGATCATAACATGAACCTCCAATGAACCACCTACACAAATTCCTTCTAACAGGCTGTGTCCTGGTTCTTAAAAATGAAACTCCATCACCAATTCTGGTTTAAATGTCAAATACAGCTTCAAAAACTCCAGACAGGTGCTGTGACATTTAGGTTTTTTTTTCTTGTTTAACTCATCACTGCAATGAATCTCCATGAAACTACATCTTCCATTGCATTCACATCCCCCTCATTTACGTGACGCCTTCAGAATATTCATATATGTAGGTTCCCCTAGTCTCAACACAGTCCACATGAGTGTACACAAAGCAATAAGTGGAGTCCCATGGCACGCAGTATTAACTAAGTCCTGTATGTCTATAAATAGCATAAACTGCATCTTGCACTCCCGCTAATTGAACCCACGAGTGAGAGTGCCTGATCCAGCACTGTCAGATGACTGCTCAGCTTTGATGAGCACAAAAATGCACCCTTTGCACCTGTTCAAACATGGTTATGTATCTTATGCTGGAAGTAACTGCTTCACAAGCAGACACAGCTCTACTAAGCAGCAGAGTACCCAGCAGTACCCAGTGGAGCTGACACTGCACAGAAGCAGACACGTCTTCTTTGAGCTTTCCTGCACAAGTGAGATTGAAGCTAGGACGATGTACACACTACCACATTCTGCAGTCACATCTCTATTTTCTTTGTGGACATTTTGCTCAGTGAGCAAGAAGAACCTAAGTAATTCCTTCAGGTTTTAAACAGAGAGTTCTCTACTTTCAAGAGGTAAATGTTTCTGAGGTGTTCTGGAAGTTGAGCACCTTTCATTAAGATATTTGAAGACCACAACTGGCAACTGTGAACCATTCCTTTAACGATCAAGACTCTCAGCATGCCCCAAACACTTTCATACTGAATCAGCCACAAGACATATTTGAAATGTCAAGGTGGAGTTTGGTTTAAGACTCCATCATGAGAAGGAATGTGCTTAGCTGGACAGCACAGCAAATATTAATTTAAAATATACAGAACTGGGAAAATCAAAATTGCTGCCAATTCATAAATGGTAAAAGGGCTAAATTTATGACAGTAAATTATTCGAAATAATAAATTGAGCATGATCTTCAGAAAGCCAATTCTATGAAGTACAGATTGGTCAATAATTTTAGGTTGAGCATAATTGTCAATTCAAAGATATACCTGATTATTTGCTTATCTTCACCTCCCACTTTGTTTTCCCTTGGCACTTGGCCAAAGTTAACTCTACTATTTTAACAATGTTCACTTGTGCTACTTGTTATGGATTTTACACAAATCTCACTGTACCTGGTTTTCTGTCTATATATCAAGTTCCCAGTGTCAAGTGATCATCTGGGAACCTCAATATTCTTTTATATGAGAAAAAATAAAAAGACAACATTTATACCCTTCAACATCATGATAAAAAAGTCTGAAACAGAAACCAAGTCTTACAATTGTCCTAAAAAGTACTCAAGATTCATTATTACATAAAATCTAATGATTTGGGGACCTTCACTCATGCTTTTTGAATGCTGGAACCATAAAAATATATTAACTATTTTTAACTTTTTAGGTAGCCCAGAATGACTGATCCATCTCTGAACAATATAGATTTTCTTCTGTCTCTAGTATCATTCACAGAAGATCAATAACTTCCTCCTTGTGTTTTCTATACAGTTATTGTATCCTATTGTTTCCTAGGTGAAGAAAATTATTTGTCTAGGGCTCCCAGTTAACCTAGTGAAGGTGATGAAGCTGGCCTTTGGAGGAATGAGGAGTCTTTAGAGATATTTTTTTTTATACAGATGGTTAATTTTAAGAAAAAAAATATTAGTTAAAGCCTTTTAGAGACATTGAAAGTTAAATTAGATCCAAAGCAGATGAAGAGTTATACAGGGCATGAAATCAGCCTTATTAAAATCAGTAGGAGCTTTTAGACTTCAATGAAACCAGGATTTAATCCAGAAAGTTTTACTTCTCCAACTATACAGCATTAGAACATTCAGTTAGAGCACATCCTGTATGCAGTAGGGCTTGACATAAGTCTCACAAAATCAGGGGAGATAATCCTATAGGATTGCAATGGGCCATGTTTAATACCCACTAGATTTGTTCCAATGCTCCCAAAGAGTGCATTAGCTTTCATTGATTTCTCTGGATCACAATCACATTGAAACAAGCCAAATTAATTTCCTCAAAGACTCAGCAGTCAATAAGTATGCAACATAAAACTGTTTATTGTTTGAGATACTGTTCTTAATTAGCCCCCATTCCCATCCATAATTTTAAAAGGATGTTACAGCCACATCACTTAAAAATTAAGTATTCAACCTTGAAAACACACTTGCATTTTTCACATCTTGAATATTCTTAACTTTTAATGATGAAAGCTGGAAAATTTCCCTGTAATCACTGGGCTTAATTATGTCATTGATGCGCTGCATCCCTGACTTGTGCCAGACTGTAACAGAGCTCTCAAATGCAGGCAAAAGTATTCAATTACATGTTGGAGGTGAGCAGAGGAGAGTCTAGAAAACAAGCTGCAGAGAACAGAAAATATAATAAAGGACAAAGAGGAGACAAGTATTTTGTGCAGGAGATAAACTGCCTGCAAACCACAGATTGGTGTTAAATCCTGAACTTTAGTGAGCAGGCGATGAGCTGGGTTCATCTAACACCAACAAACATGACATAGCTACAGGGCATTTCACCCTGGTTAAATACCAGATGAATTAAAGGCTGTTGCCAGCAGCTGTGATGAATGTCACTGGGATGCCATCTGATTGCTCTCTGAGTTTTATGAGTGAAGTATGTCGGCTCCTTCTTTGTTAAGGTCAGCATATATTTCTAATGGTTCACCTGCAGAGCTTTGCTGAAGGCACCAGTGAGAACAGAGGTGCTGGAAAGTGTCTTTCATACAGCATGGACTAGAACAAGCAGGACTGAATAATGTCAGGAGGAACTTTTGCATCAAAGTGTCTGCAGTGTGGAAACAGGAATCACAGATTGTGACATAAACTGACATGCATTTGCGGATGGGACACACTGCCAAACAGGCACTTTTATTTAACTTGCACAAACAAATAGTTTTCCTTGAGTTGCCTCTTCTGAAACTCAGGGAGACTTGCATCACTTTTATATGAAGCTGCTTGAAAAAAGTCTCAGACTGAGAAAGAAACAAGGTTTGCCTGTTTCCAAGGCTTGCAAGGTTTTTGCTGCTGAGTTCTGAGAAAGTGATTCAGAGGTCTTGGGAGCTTTTTAACCCTCCTTATCCATTCTGCATGACTACCTAAATTAATATCAGTGCTGTTGTTCCTCTGTTCTTCTCTTGTACAGGATAAAGTGAAGCTTAGCTTTCATAAAAATGTGAAATTCCTGATCACTCACTTTCCCATCCTTTATCAACTCTTCCTCCTTTAGTCTGTCTCTACAGACTACTGGCAGAGGAATAATTCCTAAATTTTTGTTGTGGTCAACAGTTGTATAACAAAATAGGCACGTTACTGTATCTCATTGAATGAAGAAATAGCTAGATGCCTTCTTCCCCTGGGAATTTCTGTTCACTTTTAAAACAAATGTTTTTTAAAGAACATTTGATCATTATTACCAACAAGACAAATAATCTAGCTGTCCCAGTGCCAGAAAAACATATTCCATCTAATTCCCCCAACTTCCTCACTAATTGCACCCTAATCGCCTCTTGAGGTAAGAGGATAACTAAGACTTTGTTTATACCTAAGAGTAACCCTAATTCTGGATGTTGATAACAGGTACAGATAAATATAGTCAAACTGGAGCTTGCATTGATTGAATGAACTCATTCATACTTGCCAACATCTATCATGAAGAAAGTGATGGGAATCTGACTACATCCAGCGGATACCTACTATGCAAGCTCTGTCGATTAGCTCATTAAGGCTTACATTTTTCTGGATTTACTTGTTTTTCCATGAATCAGCCTTGCTGCATGCATGCGTGGACTCTGACACTCTCACACAGGCTTTCCATGCTCAGATCACTCTGCTCCACATGTGCTGTGAATCCCCATTGTCTAGGACCTGTTGAAAAGCCACAGATGCTTCTCTGCATGTATGCAGTGACCACTTGTCTGGCCAACTGGCAATTGATCACTGCCAAAGTTAGGTACTGACTTCCCTACAAGATGGTTAATGTTGCCATGTGGACATTAGAAACATCAATGTAAGTCCCTTTACCTTCCTTTCATCTTAGCATTAAGTCTCTAATGTCAGGAGATCTAAGAAGAACAGACTGGGTGTTTATTTGGAGACTCTTGAGGCATAGGTAGCAATGTTGACCAATATCATTAACTCTTTCTGAGAAGAAAGGAAGGTTGACTCTCAGACACTTGGAAAAAAACCCACACCGTTTAAAGTAATCCACATAATTTTAGTGATATCTGTAGGAGGACACACTCTTAGGGCTTGGTTTTACATAGCAGGTATGACATTGTACCAGCTATTCTGGACATCAGATCCAGCCACTAAATTCACTAAAATTGAAATTTAATTCACTAAAACTGAAAAAAAAAAAAAAAAGGAAAAAAAAAAGACCAGGACAGTTTTCTATTGTTTCAGTAAATTAAATTGGCTCATGGGAGAGCCAAATGACTGTTACAGCTGGAATAAGGGAAGGGACATGGACCCAGAGAAGCAGTCAGAGAAAAGCAGAGGAGATATAGCTACTCTATCGTGTCAGTTGTCTGTGACTTGAGCATCATACTGAAATGTACCATAGTTAGTATGTGGCAGGAGGTGACCAGTTCAAATCAAATCAACACAATTTGAAGCAACAATACAGTAAGTTGTTGCAAAACCTGCCTTGTCATCTTTCTACCAAACATTTACTCACTTTTAAAAGAAAAAAAAATAGTTCCAGTTATGAACACATTTTGTAAGCTCAAACAAATGAGAAAATATGTAACGGAAGATATTCCACCCTGAGCAAATACATAACGAGGGAAATCTCACTTAGTACGAGTACTCTCTCCCACACAGTATCTCCTGCTGCAGGTGCCCTCTTTGTCCCCTTCTCTGTTCTTCTCCCCACCAGTAAAGGTGAAAGTTTCACAGCCCTGCCATTTCATCATGGCTTGTGATGCAGTAAAAACATAACTTGAGGTAAAGATAGATAAGTCTTATGAAAAAAATCGTGAAAAAGAAAAAGAAAAAGAAAAAATTCTGCAAGATGCCCATAAGACAATTATCACCAGGGCCAATCAAAGCATACTGGGATTTTTGCAATTGTGTGAAGCTAGATATTTTCCCCAAACCAGGACTGGGCTCAAGAAGCCAGTTCCCACCTTCCTGATTCCAGTAAAAGTTCCATCAAAACTCAATGAACAAATAGTGAACCATGTACTTCAGGAGGAGATAAAGCTCACGCCACACAACTTGGTTTTGGGTGCTTCTCTTGCAGAACCATTTCCATGACAGTTTACAGTCCTGGTGAGACTCTTGCCATGCTTCTACAGCCATGAAGGCCAGAACTGAGGCTGACAGTCACTGCCGCAACTGCCCAGCTTCCCAGTCACACCAGTTTCTCCTTGCTATAAAGTTGGCAGTTAGTGAATGCAACAGAAACCACCACCAAGTTGTTTCCTTACCAGTAGAGGTTGATAACATTCCAGGAGATCTGTGTAGGACTATAAATTCTTCTTCAGATACCTTAAAAAATATTGTGCTGAAGTGAAATAATAACGCTGTGTTACAGGACTTGGCCTTTCATTTAATTCTCTCTGTTAAACTGCTCATTTACACTTCCAAGAATATTGACCCTGAATGCTGAAGTGCACATTTTTCTTCATCTTCACAGCACAAAACTGTGCCATTTCTTTTCTGACAGATGTAGGACTACTGATTTGAATTACTTTCCTTCATACCTCTCACCTATCTGCCAATCTTCCCCTATTCTTTCCCATTTGCCCTCTGGTAACAGCAGAGCTGGGCTGGCACTCATATGCTGAAATGAGGCCCAGGATGGCTGATGTACAAGCAAGAGCTCCTTTCTGTCACCCACAAATGGAGATACAAACTCCAGCCAAAGAGCAGAATAGGTGTTTGGGTTGGCAGTGTCTTAAATCACCTTAAATAAATCCATCAGAGCCCACCTCTCAAAAGGTCTTAAGCTTACCCCATACCCTCGGTTTTCTTAACAGCTTCACTGCCTTCCAGTTACGCTACTTTCAATTTTTGTTTCTCAGCAAAGGCCATTGTTAACAGAAAATGCAACCAATTTCTATTTTAAATGCTGGTCTGGTTATGATAAGCAAATCCCTTTAGTAGTTTCTGTGACTTTGTAAATTTTTATTTATTTTTCAGTATGTAAAATATATTTTTCCACTTGGCTCTGATAGTCCACCGAAAAACATAGCATCACCAAGGTTCATAATTTCACAGTGATCTCTAATTTCTGATGTCTAAATTTTTGCATGCTTAAGTGTGGAGATTGAGACTGGTTTCTCAAAGCTGCTCATGCACTGCAGCTCTGAGAAGAAGCACGAGCTACACAAATCCTGTAGTCTGCCATGTCCCACTTTTAGTCCAGAGGTTCACCCAGAATGAAGCCCTTAGCCTACACCTATATAACAAGTATGTTATTAATACACATGCTAAAGGACAGGGCTTCTTGGAACAGAAGCAGCCTTCATTGTTTTGCAGAATGACACATGCTGTGCAAAGCTGAGCACATGCATGCATATTTTGCAGTATAGTGGGTTCTCAAAGCAGTCCTGTTAAGTGTCTGCTTTTTGTGTGCCTAAGCTGAGGGAACCCTCTAACTGTGAGTCACACAAACTAAAGGACAGCTCATGGGGCCAACTGCAGGGGTACTATGAAGTAACTGAAATGATTTGGGATGGTGGTATGTGGGGTTTGTGAGCTATTGGAGATTTCTTTTAAAATGTTCCAGGCTTGTCTTCCTCCTGTGAGCTCTATTTTGTACAAAAGTATTCTTGCAGTAAAAGCAAACCAATATTGCAGTTAAAATTTGTGATTGATTTCCATCATGATAGCTTTTAATTTATCTTTCTTTCTTTGCCTTCAGAATGCAAAAAATTGTGAAAGGAATTACTGAAGTTAAAAAAAAAAAAAA
>VZRW01008973.1:186541-206850 GCA_013398125.1 Aegotheles bennettii
AGAGAAACAATAAATTCCCATACTATGCAAGTATCTACAAGTACCAAAGTTTTGAATTGGGTGACACCACAGTAGAAATCTAAAGTTAAAATATGCCAAAAACTCCTGATAAAATAACAGAGCTTTTTGCTTTCTCATGAGATGCCTCACTGGACTCTTTGGAATCAAATGGTGGAAGATTAAGCTTCTCTGACTTAGGAATCTACAGGAGTTACTTTACCATGTGTTATGCCATTCCATAGTCAGTGGCTAAAGCACAAACATGGAAGAGTGATGCAAATACACTTGCACTGCAAAGCAGTAAAATGCTGGTGCAAGAGAGGCTAGAAAACCAAAATAAATTCCAACTGGTGAAAGCAAAGATGGAAAGTTTTTTCTTAGTGGAACACTCCCCTCACACTATAACACAACTTCACTGTCTGATGGTTGTCTCTTCCTGGAAGAATTCTGTGCAGAAATGGGAGTGGGAGAAGACACACAGAAAAACAACATTGAAAATACAGAAGATACAGGATCGGATTTTTCAGTGGACCCATTGTTCATTTGGTTTTGTCCCTCTGAAGCTAATTATAAAACTTTTCATTAATTCAGCAGAGCAAAGCTGTAACAGGACTGTGTACTTATAAAAATCTGATTCTTAAAAGAAATTCAACTTGGAGACTACGAGGGCAGTAGGAGTCTCCAGTCAAACAGCAAGGAAAATACCCTCTCTTCTTGTTGTCAGTGAGAAACTTTTCTTAATTTTGAAGAGGAACTAATGTTCTTAAGTAAGTAATGGAAGTGAATCAGTACATTTGCTAGACAAGGCAAAAAAGAGGACCTTTGCCTTTGCTGTCTGGCTCTCTAAATTCTTGAGACAATTACTGCAGTTTGCTGTTTGTATAGAAAAAAGTGTGGCTAGGAAGAAAAAGACTTCCTCTCTTAAGGACACCTGTTCTGAGAAGCTCTGATAAATTGAATATGCATAGCACAGCAGAGGCACTTGCAAAGTGTTAAGTAAATCACCTAACAAGTAACAAGGGAGGTGGGAAGAGGAAGAACGGAAGGATACAAGGCAGACAGACTATAGGATAAATTAAAGCATACACAGAATGCCATAATGAATATGTACATCAATATTTAAGCTCTTTGATTTTTTTCCCATTAGAAGCATGTATTCTTTCACAGTTTCCACATGCAAGTAGTGATTTTGATTAATTTTCCCACCTTTCCAACTAGATTGAAATGAGAAAACACTCTATGCCAGCCTTAAATTTAGTTTCAGATTTAACATCAGCTCACTTTGTTTCAAATTCAAAATGTTTACATTTCCCATTTTTTCACACTTGTGACTCTACAGAATTTTTTCCTGAAATTTCAAATCCAAAATGTTTACATTTCCAACTTTTTCACATTTGTGACTCTACAGAATTTTTTCCTTAAATTTCAGTATCTCATTCTGATTATCTTACACCCATGCAGGAGTAATTCTAAAATGACAAACTTTTCAGTTAAATAGAAATTCAACTTGTTGAACAACTCAAATGTATTTCCACCGGCAGCTGCATTTAGTGCCCAAGACCTATGGAAAAGTAAGAACACCCAGAATATAGCCTAGGTTGATTGTATTATCATAAAAGTTTATGCATACCTACCTAATTTTGTGACTGATAAAATCGCATGTTGAAACAAGATTTGAGCAGAATTACATACAAGAAAATGCTGAAAATATGGGTGAAACTCACACCTGAGATGCTCAAATAACTTGCCATCACCGAAAAGGAGAGATCTGCTTCCCCCTTACTCTACCACTACCAGTACCTCCCACCCCCATATCAACTCTTCCAGCCTTACACTTGCACTCCATGGCAGCATGTCTAGAGCTAAATTGATTCACAAAGTCAGCACTAAACTATTGATACTTTTGCTGCATAATGTTCAGCTAGTTCAGCCGCCACAGCATGGGATCAGAAGACCACCAGAGCTGGTGCAGGGTGGAAAGGGTGCCACTGGGTCATGCTCAGGGGTATTATATATCTTAAAAATTAGGTGCCATTTTCAGACTCTTGTTATCTTTAATATATATATTTACTATCTTGAATTGTTAAGAGAGAACACAGCCCTAGAGCTATTTTTCTTTTGTTCAATGTGCTCAACACCTTCATCTCCCGCTAGTCTCAGTGGGAGCAGAAGGAAATCAGTCCTGGTAAGGCTGGCTCTCCACGATCATGTACAGAAAATGTCTGTCCTGACAGCTAACTGTCAGGGAAGTTACTGATGGGAAGTACGCTGCTCAGTGCTTTCTAAGCCCTTCTAAGTAGTTTTTGCTCCACACATTTATATGTATCATATTTGCTTGTTGTTTAAAAAAATTATATCCATGCTCATCTCAAGTGTAGATATGATTTGTTTTTGTTGGTAACATTTGTACTTTGCTAGAGGAACCTTAGCCCATCTGAGGCTTATCGTTGATTTTTTTTAAGCACCGCAGGTAGGCCAAAATTTTCACACATAACACCTATATTTAGCACCAAATTGACATGGAGGACTACATGACAGCAGGACTGCACTAGAAACTTTTGCTGGTAAAGCAGCGTGTAGCACAGAGTTGGTTAGAGGTGTGATTTTAGTGCAGCATCACTAATGTCAGCAAGAGTGCTAGCGCAGACACAGTTAAAAAACTACTTCTTGCCTGAAAATCTTATTTCATTCTGGAAACTGATACAAAATGTAGCAAAAACAGGTGGTTTTGCTGGCAGAAGTTAGGGTGGACATCAGTAGTGATCTAAACCAAGTGGATGCACAGCTGTGATCACGTTGTATCACACAGGCACATGTCTCGGACTGGTTCATACTACAGGGGAAGGGACTGGAGAGACAAAGCATTGTTAGTCCCACTGGCAAAACTACTCCTGATAAAAGCTGCTTCTCCTAGGGGTAAGGCAAGATTAAGATTACACCAGCACCAGGTTTATGCAGGAAAGTGGGCCTCAGGTTGGTGCTTTGCCATCACTAGAACCCCACAGAGCTCATGTAGTGGGGCATTTGTGAAAATTTTAGATGCTAAAATGTGAACATTTTGTGGCAAGTTTTAGGCACCCAAGCTATATAAATATGTTCTGAATAGCTGGAGTCCTAAGTTTGTGCACAGAGATAGCCTGAGACACTTAAAGTATCTTCATCACATCTCAAGAAATAAATAGGATGAAGGCTGAACCCTACTCCATGTGTGTGTGTGTGTGTGTGTGTGAGCGTGTGAGAGAGAGAGAGAGAGATCCTTTTCCTTGTAAGTGTGAAGGGAAGCTACCAACATACCACTTCGCATAAACATCACGTTAAACCCTACTGCTGTCAGGGCTAATTGGAATTTACAGGATTGGTACTTGCAGTATTAGCCCAGGAACTGTCAAGCTTCATTATTTCCAGTGGAGTCTGACAATCTTGTCTTAACATTATGAAGTGTCACTGTATTTTCCCTTGATGACAAAGAAGTAACATCTGCATTTCCCCACCCCATGAGGCTAAAAGGGTATGAAAACTATTATTAGGGTCAGAATTTCAATGTTTTCTGGATCATGATGGTCCAGTCACTGTTGTTGTACAAATACAAAAGAAAAAAAGTAACTTTACTTTACAATTGCTAACTTTCCCTGTTGAGCCAAATGAATACTACAATTTACCCTTAGAAATGGTGCTACAGTTAACACTTTTGATTAAAAGAGTATCTAGAAAAGTCCTTTCTTCTTTTGTTTACAAAGTACTGAGGGTTATCAAAAGGCAGACAGAGCACAGCAGCATTTCATTTTCAGAGATCCGTGTTCAACTAAAAGCGTGGGCATGAAGTGGAAGTTGCCTCCAGTACAAGTCTTCTGTATTGTATCAGGTTCTGAACTGTTGTCAACAGGGATGAATTTAATGTCTTTAAAAAACCCACCAAAAACCTATATTAACATGAGCTGAAGCCTAATAGAAACTCCCCCCCAGATCTTTAACCAAACTCTATTAAACCCACTACTGGTCTTCCTATCAGCATCAGTGATACCTCTAGCTTGCTGAGATGCTTATGGGGGCAGATGTTCCTTGGTAAAAAGGGGTGAAGACATATCTATATAAGCAAAAAAAGAAACAAAACAAAATCATAGAATCATAGAATCATAGAATTGTAGAATCATAGAATCATAGACAATAAAACCTAGGGCACTCAAATTTAAGAATTTGCAAACTAACTTTCAAACATTTAACTCAAAATTACACTGGCAGTTAGCAGCTCCAGATGCACTGAGGAAGGACTCTGAGGCCAGCATGGATGGGCAAATCCTCAGAAAGAAATAATTGGAGGTAACATTATGTATGCAAGCTACTTTTATAACAATTACAACAAAATCTTGTTACAGGAGTCAAGGAAATTTATTTAAAATTAAAGAAGTAGAACCTGTATTTTCTCAGTTCAAATTCAAGTGCTAAGCTTTTGCTTCTAAAAGTCCCTGGACAGATCTGACCAGTAGGACAGCTTTTTGAAAAAACAAAATTCTGCTTCTCACTGGTGTTGAATGCAATGTAGAAAGCCAGATAGTGCAGCAGTATACATAGCAACAGTACAAACCAGTTAAGCCAAAATAAAGTAAAACCTACCAAATTTGAACAAGCTGCCCTCTGCAAACAGTCTGAGCCTGGCAGTTTCACCACAGGTGTTTCCTTCTCTCATTTTTCCTCCTGCTGTTACCTGTCTCAGCTCCTTTTTCCCCCTAATGTCAAACTGCGGTTGAGTGGGTCAATCTAAAAACACTACAGGACCTAGATTCAGCCTAGTGAAGTCAAGGTTGGTTCCAGGAAGTAATGCTCACTTGTAACTGGGCCATGATCCTCACAAGACAAGAGGGGACCAAGAAACTCGGGACTGTTGTGCTGCTTTGCACAATAACTGTTACAGAATGAATATTATCACCTACTGATTTACGAAACACAGAGATCTCCAATGTACCTGTCTATACGTGTATGGAAAACATTATACACCCGTGGATCAATTTACCATCGCTCCATCAGATTACCTGAGATAATCATTAGCTATGAGCTAGTAATGTTTATTGTTCCTATGCTCAATGCTCCAAAGTCTAATTAAGGTATTAATTTGAATGTACATAAGCTAACATCTATTCTCACATTCGATAGATAAATGGCTAAAGAATTAAAATCACTCATGTGATCATAAGTACAACAGACCTCATGTCTCTCTTAATAAACATTCAGAACTTGCATGTTTTCAGATGCTCAGAACTTTATGAAAAAAAAATGGATAGAAGTTCAATGAGAACAAAAGATTATAAATAGTTCAATGAAGCTGAGAGGAAGAACATATTTCTTGGTCCTTTCCTATCTCAGTTCTTTCAACTCAAAAAAAAGCACAAAAGCATAGGTCAGTGATCACTGTTCTAGCTCGTATTGACATAAGCTCTCTGTAACTACAAGGCTATTTGATAAAATCCTAAGTAAATTCTCTGATTAAAATCACAGAAACAACCATGACACACTCAGCCTAATCCAGTCATCCTCCTTACCCACAGAGAGACAATATTCAGACGTACAGGGATCAATTGGATATTAAGGTCCTTGTGAATGCAGAAACTAGGAAAAGATAAAAATAAAAGTGGAAGTATATTTAAAAAATGCATAGTATAGGAAAATTCCACTCTAAAAAGAAAGGATGAACATTTATTTACATAGGAAGATATTAAAAATTCAAAAAATCCAAGGAAGCAAGAAGACAAGAAGATGAAATTGGGGAACTGGCCACACAAATATAAAGAGAATCCAGATATATCATAAATAATTATAAAAATCTTGAAGGAATTCTAAATCTGGTCCACCAGAACTTAATGATTAGAGGGTAAGATATACCTTAATGTCATTCACTGTCAAATACTGGATGTTGTGCTCTAATTGTAACAATTTCTGTATTTCTTATTTGAATGAAAGATTCAAGCTCATTTGCACATTTCCTCATATGTGTATCCTTTTGATAATCATAAACTAATTTACAGATTTGAAAACCATCCGTAAGTCAGGCTTTACTGGCACATACCTAGTATCATGTTTGACTTTTTCAACTATTTTTCAAGATATGAATGATTAATGGCGTAATTACAGATTTCATATTGGCTAATATCTTTAATTCTGGGAAGATATTAATATTGTAGATTTAACAGCATTTAGCACTATTTACCCTTGAAACAGATCGCAGTGTTGTAAGTATTAACTAATAATTAATAGCTGCTATGTTGATTGTAAACTAGTGTTTA
Source organism: Aegotheles bennettii (assembly GCA_013398125.1). Taxonomy (NCBI): domain Eukaryota; kingdom Metazoa; phylum Chordata; class Aves; order Caprimulgiformes; family Aegothelidae; genus Aegotheles; species Aegotheles bennettii. The sequence goes on from VZRW01008973.1 coordinate 192,817, forward strand.
ATAATAAGAAGAATCAGAAACCATGACCAAACAGTATTTCCTGAGTATCTTTGAGTATGTTTGTAATGCTTACCTATCATCTTTTTCTCCTATTTATATAACTCATATAAAGTTATATACCATGGTAATTACTAATATTTCAGGAGGTTACAGGATAAAAATGCACATGTTTAGGCTGGAAATTTCATTTTGTGAAAAATGAGAACTCCAGGCAGAGGATGGAGACTATTTGCACTTGAAACAACAGAGCAATTGGTTTGGAAAACAGAGCTTAATGTGTGAGCTGGCAGTTGTCCAAGTATCCCAGAAAGATGTTCATTTTCTTTGCTCAAAGGCTTCCCAGTCTCTTCCTGAACTCCTGGTTTATTGTGGCAGCCAAAAGCTGCACAATCTAACCTCTCACCAGGTTTGGTGATCCTTTGTAGGAAACAATTCTCACCTGAAGGGACAGAAATAAGGGAATGTTGTTTGGATCCCACAAAGCATAATTCTTAATTGTGGGAATAAATTGGCTGTGAGATATATCTTCACAGACTGTTTTTTTGTGTACTTCCTTTCAACTATCATTCTCCGTTTTGCTTTCATTGTCTTTCTTTTTTCCCTTCATTCTAATGTCCACACTCCAATGCATCCCTGTTCTGACACTTGATAAGAATTTAAGCCAAACACTGTTTACAGTTTTCCTTTGCAGTGAATCTGGTATATTTCCTAATGGCTATTCTTATGATCTATACTTTATTCAATTTGTATATTATTGACATTCTGAAATATTACTATTTGTCATAAGCAAACTCATTCATTTTCTGTTCACACATCAACCTCCAATACCACACTGATTTTTGTCCTCTCCTGAAAGCCAACTATTAAGCTGAAAAATTAACAGACATTCTTGTGCAGCTCAACTCGCAAGGAATCAGTTGCCAATAGAAGTAGAGAAAATAACTGCTTAAAAGTGTTAAAGATGCTAATTGAGTTCCAGTTAACTTGGCCTGGCTGGAAGCCAACATATCTAGTGTGGCACTAACAGGGAGCAAAGATCTATGTGCTGCTTATATACTGCATATGTTTTTCCTAATGACAAAAAAATTATTTGGAAGATGAGCAGTAGCAATATGTGCTAAAGAATTTTTCTCCTATTATATCACTTTGCCTAATGCTTTATTTTCTTCTTATGATTAAATTATTATTATTCAATGACCACAATTTGAAAGTGAAGGATGAGTAGAAAAGGATAGGCAAGACTTTCTTGTAGCTGTGAAATTTCTTTAAATACTATTTGCAGTTCCATACCTAAAAAAGACAGAGCAAAGTTAGAGAAAGTATGGAGAACAGCAAATAAAATAAGTAGAGGAAGCTACTGATTTGTGAGAGACTGAAGAAGCTGGGGCTTCTCAAGGTGGACAGCAGATGGGTTAGGACTAAAGGACAGCTTTAGAATCTCATGATGACAGTGGACAAGGTAAATGATTATTCAGCAAGTCCCACACCCACACTATTTGAACTCAGGACCACACAACAATGAGGAGACCCACCTAAAAAGGATTTTTAAAGTACTTCTTTTGTTTTTAAACAGGAATGAACTTCTGCAATTGATTGCCACAGGAGGCTGCAGAGGCAGAAGGCATCAACAAGTTCAGTGAAGACTGGATAAATTCATGGTCCATAAGCAGACACTAAAATAGATAGGCAGGGATGCACTGTGTAACGTCCTGTATCCAGCAGTTGTGGATGGTGGGGAAATGAACACATAGAGTAGCAACAGTAGTAGGGCTGCATGCTGTTCCCAAACAGGACCTGCTATTGTCACTATGGAACACAAGGTACTGGATAGGAAAAAGAGATCACAAAATTGCCATGTTGGGTTAGACCATCACTAACACCATCATCACATCCTATGTGCTCTGATATGCTCATTCTGTATCATGATTTCTATATTATTTGACAACATAATTTGTTCTAATTTTGCACCCTCTTTTTTTAAAAAAAACTCCACATTGCATCTAGAACTTTTAATAATGCATGCATTTTACCAAAGGGGCATGTCTAGTTAGATGTGATTAGAGGTGGCAATGCCCTATTAACCTCAGGTTAGACTTAAAAAGATAAAGCAAATATATCCCAACAGAAAACCAGTGCTCGTTTAATAAATTCCCTGTATTTTTCTTTGCTGGAAATCAATACATGGCTATGGTAATTCACCTATTTTATCCTCAAACCATAATAACATACAGATCCAAGGAAAGAAAATTATCCTCCATATAAAAGTACAAAATTAGCAGCACGTGTCCTTACTATGATAATCAGAAGTACTTAAAGTTGACCTCAAAGCAAAAGTAATTGGGTCTCTGCTCTTTTGTGTCTCTTAATTGTCTCTGGAGGGGTTACAAAAAATTGTCCTTTGTTTGTTTTCTGCATTAGAAATGCAGATGTTTTCTGCCTTGGAAGCCTTGAGACCTGAGACTTCACAAGAGTCAAAAAAACCTGGAAGTGACTTGCAGAAAAGGGAAGGATTCTTATGTTTCTTTGGCCCTGAATCTCACATAAAGCCAAATATACAGAGCACTAGATTACATGGTCATGGGAAAAAGCAGTATGCATGCTTATCATTATATACAAGTTCGATAAATTCACATGCTTGGTATCTATAAGAAAGAGATGTATTTTGGATTGTTCAACCTACAAAAAAGTTACACTTATATACATTTACCCTCAGTTCAGCCATGGATTTACCACTCATCTATGCACTATATAGAGTCCATAAAATTCTTTCAAATTATTTTGGTAGACCTGGCTCCTCAATTAATCCTGCTAATAATGCAAGTACTTTTATTTCCCCTTGTCATCAGATTATGGCATGTGCCACTAGAAGGCTTGCTGCTTGATGTATGTCCATGAGCATGTGTTTTTTTAACAAACACACATCATTCCTCAATGAAAGGGGGCATAAAAGAAAACTTTCTCACCCTTTTTAGTGGAGTTGTGCTATAGGAGCATTACACATTAAAAAAAATAAGAAGCTGTGTGTTTTCTGAAATAATTTACATTTAATCCAGGAACAAATGGATGTCCGTTATCTGGTTTTTGTCTCTTTAGCATAGTGTGGTAGATAACCAGAAGCTTGTTGCATTTTTGATTGGTTGCTACCTAGAAATTTTCATTATTTTCTACTTTTTCCAATAGAAAATAAAATGCCATTTTCTATTATTTTCAATTCTTTTGCAAATAATTGCAACACAGCCTCTAGATACTTGCACCAGGGCACCATAATAGTACCTAATGCCATTTTTTCACCAGTGACCATTTCTTGATAAAGACCTATGGTTTGTAACAATATGTATCGAGAAACCTAAACCTAGACTTACCAAATGAAATAATAGCCAGTATTCGCAAACTAGCTTATTTCCACAAATTATTCATTCCCAGGAATGGCAAGAATCCTTTCTTCTGATCCCCAAAACAAGGGAAGAATTAGATCTCTATCCAGCAAAAGTTTAACTGTAAGCATAAGTAGCACCTTTTAAAGCAAACTCTTGAAATTTAATGAAGAACTTAGTGAGAAATGAGGTATATTGGTATTGTACAATTCACATTTTTGAAAAATCATGTTTCTCTCTCACCCTGCTTACATTACATTTTTCAGTTCCAATGAAATATCAGGTTATACAAAGTCTAATAACACCTCTATGCCCAATCCCCCTCCAGCAGGAGATTCTTAAAACATTCCCTGAAAGATCTACTGACACGATGTTCCCCGACTATCCAAACGTAACATTGTGCTGGCACTGCAGCCTTGTGCTAGCAAAAGCTCCCACCAACCAACCTCAGAACAATACCTCCATCCTATCAGGCAGGAGGCTCTGGGGTGACCGTTGAGTGCACTCTGATTTTACAAACTGTCATATGGCGAGATAGTGGTGGGTTTCAATGCCGTCACCTATTCAGTCAGCCCAGATGAACTAGAATCACCATTTCAGTTATATCATAGCTCGGGGCGAGAACATGTCACCCTCTTTATTTCCAGCTCGGAACAAGCTGCTTAGGCAGATGCTAACTGTGGTCCTCCCTGCCATGTTCTGTAGAGTGGCCTTTGTCTGGGTTAATTGAGCCCCCACTCCATTTAATAGGCTGTTGAAGTCTTATTGAAACAGAGCTAGTGCCGCAGGTTAAATACATTGCAGTGCTCTTGTTAATCCCCTCATTAACGGAGCTGTAAATCTTGTTGAGAGATGTGAGTTTGCATATATTATCAGAGAGTTCTTCACTCAAGTGCTATCAATAAAATGACAAAGCCAGTTTGCAAATAGTGAAATCAACAGTGACACAAAGCTAGATACCTTAAAAAAATAAACAAGTTAATAACTGATAAATCTAATGTTCACACTCGCAGGGTAAAACAAAAAAACAGGATGAAGAATCTCCTTTTTTATTGGATGAATTTAAAACATGAATTATACAAACACAATTACTTTCCTTGAGCTGAGAGAAGAAGCAAGAAAAATACCACTTCTTCAACAGCAGGTTCTGGCTGAGGTTTAGCTGTAGCTGTTTAGAAGTAACTTAATGAGCCATGCACAGACTAGTGCACTTAGCAAACCCAAAGAAAACAAATGAATTAATAATACAAAATAAGAAGTGAACTTAGATATAAAATACAATGGAGCATATTGAGAAAGCCTCATATGGTCTCCAAAGGAGAAGAAAGCCGACTAGGTCTCAGAAAAAAGAAGCCGGTGGTCAAGCGTGGCATTTAGCAAATGAGGGCTCTCTCACACGTGCCAGGAGGGGGAGCAGGAGAAAGGCTTCCCCCAACACACGCACAGTGGGAGATGGCTGACTGTCAAACAGCAAAGAAACAGGAAAACATGATTGTGAGGATGATGTTCACCAGGGCACAAGAGAAGAAGTCTGAGCAGGAAAGGCAGCCACTAAAGCAGGATGAGTGGAGATGTCGGGAAGCCAAACTATCTGGTGCTGATGTCAAAGGGCACTTTGAAATGATCTATGGGGGCCAACCAGCAGCCTCTTAGGTTCATGTTTTTCCTGAAGCAACAATCTTCCTTGCAATAAGGAAGACAGAGCTATCTGAAAACACTTTTTCGTGCATATTCATCTTTATCTTTTATTTGCATTATAGGTATGATAGGCAAATCAGAATGCCATAGAGAAGTCCATAAGTAAAAATCATGACTAACAACATCAAAACTGAACTGTTGTAGTTACCATGTTGATTTAGTGCTAATTTCAATTTCCTCCTATCTCTGACCAGTGAATGCATGTGGTTTAGAAAAGCCCAGTAGGGAAATTTTGAAGTCATGACAGCCACAGATGAGTCCTTTACAGATACTCTCAGAAGCTCTTTCTCTAAAATATAACATGAATGCCTCTGGTTGCCCTTAGTTTCTACCTCTTGCTCTGACTTCCTAGTCTATAAGAAAACCTGATTTGCATTCTTTTCTTAGTGATTTATAATGCTGATCATGGCCTTTTCTTAAACCTTGGAAGAAAGCATAGGCAAAGTTTGCCCTGCAAGCCAGGGACTGGACTGGACAGTGACTTCAGTACAGGCAACTGTTCATGGTATAATGAGAACTGTGTCTTCTTGGGCACTTTCCTGAATGCTTTCTTCTGAAAATGAATTGCATATCTTTCCAGAACACTATTTTTAGCTAAATGAGGGCTATATACTACCATTTTTTTTCTACTGTGACTTGATGTTCTTTATTTAAAAAAAAATTGGAAACAACCAGAAAGTGAGGGTTTGGGTTGTTTGGGGTTTTTTTTGACCTTTTCTTTAACTGCAAGTACAATATAAACTGTATATAGTTTGATGTAGATGCAAAATCTTTGTTTTCCAAATTCTCAGAATGCTACCTTTGTGCAAAGAAAAGGTCTGAGAATTTTTGACATAATCTGGCAATGTGCACTTGCAGCTCAGAAAGGCAATTGTATCGTGGGCTGCATAAAAAGAAGCCTGACCAACAGGTCAAGTGAGGTGATTCTCCCCCTCTACTCTGTTCTTGTGAGAGCCCACCTGGAGTACTGTGTCCAGCTCTGGGGCCCGCAGCACAAGAAAGACATAGACCTGCTAGAGTGGGTCCAGAGAGGGCCATGGAAATGATCAAAGGCCTGGAGCACCTCTCCTGTGAAGAAAGGCTGAAAAAGTTTGGGTTGTTCTACCGGAAAAAGAGACGGCTCCAGGGAGACCTTATTGCAAACTTTCAATACATAAAGGGGGCTTATAAGAAAGATGGAGAGAGTATTCTTAAAGAGGGTAGATTTAGGTTGGACATAAGGAAGATATGTTTTATGATGAGAGTGGTGAGACACTGGAACAGGTTGCCCAGAGAAGTTGTGGATGACCCATCCCTGAAAGTGTTAAAGGCCAGGTTGGATAGGGCTTTGAGCAACTCTATCTAGTGAAAGATGTCTCTGCTCATGGCAGGGGGTTGGACTAGGTGATCTTTAAAGGTCCCTTCCACCCCAAACCATTCTATGTTTCTAGAAAAATAATATAAAATTGACAAAGATTGGTCCCGTTGTTTTATCCCAGAGCTTAAAATTATTTTTTTTTGTTAATATTTTTACTTTAATCGTAGTAGTAATAGAGATGGTAATTTTGTCCACTAGAATTGGCATTTTGTTAAAGTTTAATTTCTGTCATCATCGGTCTTTTTTGCCACATCTTAAAATTCAGACCGTAAGGTTTGAGGAACAACCTGAAACAATTATGACTCTTTCAAGAACACTAATAGATAACCTAAATATCTTGTTATGTGTCCCCTGTTCATCAAGGCTTGACACCTGACCAAGGTCTCATAAAGCTCTTTCTAACATCGAACATCATCGAACATATAGTGTTTTTATCTTGCTCTCCTTTTTTACATGAATTAGAAGTGGTGGTGGAAGGAAGAGTAGTGGCCAGGGTTAGGAAGCTCAACAAAGCGCTTGAGATTTAGCAGGTCTGCAAGTATATCTTGCAACAAATAATGTTAGGTTTTGTGAATCTATATGCAGTCTAACATCAAAGCCACAATGACTGTTTCTTACTGGTTGAATTACTATTCACTTAACTGCAGCTAGTGCTAATTACAGCTTCAGGTTCAGCAATTCAGCTGTCTTACTCCAAGAACGTAGAATCATAGAATCATAGAACATGCTGAGTTGGAAGGGACCCTCCAGCTGTACTAGAGACTTACTATCATCTACATGGACAAGCCTTCAGTAAGCTTAAGCAGTGTAAAATGTAAGTATGCCCATGCACAGACTACAGAAAAATTAGCAGACTGCATTTGCAAACTACATTCGTCACTTAGTCATCTCTGAGTCTGCGGACAAGAGGATCACTTCAATACATGCACAGTATGCTCACAGTATCTCACAGAATTTCTGCAGCCTTTTCCACAGCAAAAGGCATTCCTCTTCTCTAGCAAGTCAGCCTGGCTGACTGTTTTTCAGTAGGCCTAGCAAAGTGCACTTTGAAATACTGACATCTTTCACATAAATTTTCATTATTTATATAAATTAAAACTTTCATATACCTTCCTCTCTGTTCTCCAGGTCACCTGTAAAATAAAATAAGGAAGTTATGACCTAAGTGGAGAAAAGGATGGAGAGTTGCCAGATTCCATTTCAATTTATACAACTGCAGAAGGAACTCCTCTCCTTTCCATGAAAAATATACAGTTTAATAGTATTTCTATTAATAATTAAAGCCTTTGAGTAGCATCAAGTGACTCCCTGGAACACTCATCACAACTTGCAGTTCTTGATCCAAAATGGGACTGTTAGTGAATGTAAAGCCAAAACATTTTAATGGAATTTCCTGTGCTTCCTCCTCCTATTTGCCTCCATGAAAATATTCCACCAGAAACATTTTTCATTGGATCTTCTGAATATTGAGCCTGTAGGCAGGCAGTGGCTGAATAAATATTATACTGCTATCAAGGGTTGAATGAATGAGTGTCCATCTGTACAAGGCTTGCTTTGCTCCCCATGGATCTAAAATGGCACCTGTTAAGCAACACACAGATGGGTTTTATGTTTGCCAGTTGATCTAAATAAGGATAGTCATCTTATTGATGGTGATCCTTGGCTGACCATAATGCTCAAAAAAAAAGGGAAAATCGTGGCCTAGGAACACTATTAATTTAGTTTTAAAAATATTTATTTAGCTAGATTTGAGTAAAACGGCTTTTTATTTAATTTTTGATTACTACCAGACAAAGCAAACTGGGATCTAGCATTAATCAATAACTCAGCTTGTGAATACTTCAGAAAAACCTCTTTTACCAGCAACTTCCCTCTGAGGCTACAGCAAGCAAAGAACATTGTCGGTTTGACTTATATAACCTACACTGCCTTTCTGGACTAGAGAAGTCTGTGTGATATGATACCTCTTCAGTGTTGTGTTCTACTGTCATACACCAAAGCTTTATCGCTCAGAATCTACTCACTCACCCAGTTAACATCCAGCCTTCCATTGCACACAGTTTCCATAATCTTACGTCACGCAAACATTGTGCTCTCAACTCAGTGCTATGCTTCAGCTAAGCAACAGGGAATTAAAGACAATAGTAACATGATCCCTTTTTCTTTCAGTCAGTCAAAAGGAGGCTTTACTAGGAAGAATTTGATTGATGGAAGAATAAATTAAATCTTTATTCCACAGCTTTTTAGTGTGAACGTTTCTAAGTCTTTATTTAATTTCTTGGGTAGCTCCCCAGTTGCTGGGAGTAAATTTTCATGGTAATAATGTATGACATCAGTTTCATGTAGTATCCCTGCTTTGCAGTACCAACCCTTAGCTCTTGCTATCAAAATCTCTAGTAAATACCAATGTCCTCGCTTGTTTACAACCAGGAAAGTGTCTTTCCACACTTGGCCTAAGCATATGTTAAAGTGTGCTAACTGGAAATAATCTTTGCATTATGGGCATTTTTTGGAAAAGTTTTTTTGTTTTGAGTTTGCTGTAGCTAAAAGTCCTTTATTTCTAAACACAGTTACAGAGAGGCTTGTTTAGACCACATTTAAACATATAATCTAGAGAATTAGGATTACCTTTCTGTGTAGCCTGAAGTTTCATTTGTGGATGAGTGGTTCTCCTTCTATAGCTCGAGGGTGTTTTGGCCATTTTTGAAGATCACATGGCCAGAAGAGCGCTCCAAATACTTTTTGTGTGTTTTTCAGGAACACTACAAAAGCTGTGGCCATGTAATGATGAGCTTCAAACAGATGTTTTTGCACATCAAAAACAGAAAAATTCCTGGGCTGTACTGAATTTACATCTATCACACATAAAAAAAAAAAAAAGAACAGGCAAACAGCAATATTTATGGAAATTCACCATGGAATAATATTCAAATGAACTAGGAAACACTGATGTTAAAATGAAGTTATTTCAGCACCTTTGTCCCTACAGAGGGAAAATAACTCAGTGAACTTTTCAGAACATTGGAACACCAGCCTCTCTGCTAAGCTCTTTCCCTCAAGGAAAAAATGTTCTGATGACATTGGCTGTGTGGAGATTGCAGTTTTTAAGAAAGCCTAAAGAGTGATTTAAACAGCTACTCCCCCATAATTGGGTGTCGAATACCCTGTGGGCACTTTAAAATTCCCATGCATGATGGTGGATGAATTTGCCTAGGCAGTCCTCAGGATTAAGTGTTTTGCTTCCACAAGCATTCAAGTTATCTTAGATAACTCAACTGAGAAATCAACCACTGCCTCCTGTATGATGTGAAAATCAGATGTTTCTAAAAATGTGATCCTTTTTTAAAGTCTTTTCCCTCAACAGCTTTCAAGAAGTAAGTCCACAAGTTAGGTTAGGAAAGACGATTTTTGGCATAAACTCCTGAAGATCTTTCAAAAATAGAGAGGGGAAGCTCAGGAGGAGAGTCATTCACTAACATATTGTACACTTAGAGCAAGGATGAGCCATCTACTAATATACTGTACACTCAGACCAAGAATCCCTTGCTAGTCATCTCTCCATAAAGCCAGCAAAGAAATTTCTTTGACTAAATATTTGACTAAACATTGCAAAAAGAACAGCTGGAAAAAACATGAAGGAAAGTGAATTAATGAAGTACCAGGTCTTCACTTTTGATATGCTAGTTCCTGGCTCTGTAATGAAATGTGTGTTGACCACTTGTACAGGAGGAGCTCACTGCAAGTAATTTGTCTTGTCATATACTGTGGAAGCCACAAAATGATCTGTGTTAGCTGCAGTGCACAAAAATAGGGACAACAAGGTTTTAACTGTTCCTAGCCAGGTACTGCCCAGACCTCAGGGCCGCAGCAGAGCCTGTTGCATCCGCTCAGCATAGAACATGACAAGGCCTTGACTCCTCATCTCTCTGTTTCACTCGAGCAAATGTGTTAATAGATCTAATGCCATCTTATTTTCTCACTTTGGTTCTACAGAAGGTGACCAGACAACAAGTGTGAGGTCATTTTGGAAAAGGGAGGACTGCTGAGGTAAGGGTCATTGAAGAGGCAAGGTGCAAGAGTTCAGGATCTTGCCTCCTGGGAAAACTGAAGTTTGCACTCTTATTTCTACACTTTTTACAAATTCCTTGTCATTACTTATATCTTCACCTTTTTAGCCCATTTGTCTTCCTTGTTAGAGATCATTGCTTCCTAGTTTGGTATATAGAGGGAAATGTCCAAAATTTGTAAAAAGACGGAAATGTCCAAAATTTGTAAAAAGACATGCAGGTGTGCTTAGAGATCTGTAGGTAGAATGTGTCACTATTACTGCCCATAAATGTCATATGTCATTGCAGTGACTTCTTCAGAGCTATGTTCACTTTCTTCTGTGGAATAGAGAGGTTCAAAGTTGCTGTAAACTGTGCAAACTGCGCTAACCGCATACAGGTGCAAATCAAAGAGCTGCTGCTGCAGCTGGACAGCCACTGGGAACAATGTAAAGAGCTATGCTTCTATGCTCCTAGACAGAGGTTACAATTACAGTTGCACGGGAGCTGTCACAGCAGTTGCCTCTCTGACAGGATCCTCCAGGATTCTGGAGTCACTGTTCGACAGCAGATTTGGTTCAGCTAGTAATTTACCATCAGATTAAAACACACAAAGCTGAACAATGCCCAGCTGTCTGCAGCAAATTCTTAGTTTTACTCCTTGTTTTGCATACTGCACATTGCTGACATTCTTGCTCATTCTGAGCTCCACTACATCTAAGTGTGTGCCCAGAAGAGAAAGCCCTAAAGCCTCATTTCCAGATGGAATGAAGAAGTAAAGTTAGATTCTTTCACTGCAGTATTGATGGATACTTGTTGGATCTGAAAGGGGCAGGCTGGGTCAGTGTGTGCTACCCAAGCATCCAGGACTCTCTATTCTAAATCCTAAACAACCCTGCAGAAAAGGAAAGACTTCTGAGTGCAGCCATCATCCTCCATGTGCAAATACTCACCATCCCATGAGCAAGATTGGCCATTTTGTGAGAGTGCCAAAAAGACAGAAGGCCATCTGGTGCTATAGACTAATCTAACAGCACTGAAGTCAATACAGCCTGGTTAGTGTAAGGTACATAAGGCTCTCTTACAGACAGATTAGTCCCCGTAGTCAGGAGAGACTGGACATTACGTTACCTGCGCTGGAGAAGCAAACACTGTCAAGCTGTAAGAGACAAAGTGGCAATGTGGCCCTCAGAAAGAGCAGAGAGTAGGAAGCTGATGACAGATAAATTTGTTCAGGATTAAGAATTCTGGAAAAGAAAGTGGCTGAATATATTGGACTCAGCTGCAAATTGGTGTGTGTAAATTCCTGCCTGGCATAATTTAAGACGTGTTATCATTTGTACAGGTAGTTTGCAAGAGTGTAGAGTTGTTATGAAGATAATATGAAAAGAAGGGGAGGAAACTGTGAGAATGAAATGGAAAGAGTAAAACATTAGTGCCAACACATGTAATCACACCAGCATAACCCAATGTCTCAGTAGTCTGCTGTGTTCATTGTGTTAAATAAGATAGTACCATATGCTTATACAAACATGCAGTACTGAAAGACAGTACATTTATACACACAATATGTCACTTTCCTGAGTGGGAGGGCAGGATCAGCTACCATACTTGAGGGCTGGAGGACAGTTGCACATGCAGTTACGTAAAAGCGTATGCAGTCAACGAGTGAATTGCAGACCAATAGTTTGCTTTCAATAGCTGGTAAATTATTTGCATTGGTGACCATAAAATACTTAGTATATAATGGGATCTATACATTATGAGCTCTGCAAAGGAGATAATCTGTTAAAATCTTTGAGTGAGTCAGTAGTATAGTAGTTAAAAGAGAAGACTGACATAGTTTATGAAGATCTCAAAATGCATTTGTCTAACCCCTTCAACTGAAGAAGCCAAGTAGGCAGAGAGAAGAAGGAGACAAAGTAGTTACATAGATCAAAAATGGTGACGTAATAAGAAAGAAAAAGAAAGAAAAATGGCTGCTATTGCATGAGGTTATCCATGGTGTGCCGCAAGGTTTCACCCTCAGGCATCTGCTGTTTATCAACTATCTGGAATGTGTTTGCTGACATTCCAAAATTATTTAAGTTGATCAAGACCAGAGAAACTGTGAAAAACTCTGGAGGCCTTAAGCAAGTTGAGTGAATAGAAAATATAATGGCAGATGAAACCAAATGCTGGCAAATCTCTTTAGTGCACTTTAAAAGAAATCACTGGAACTGCTCGCTTTCTTGGGTTCAAAAATGACTATATCTCAGAAAGACTCAACAAACACTGTACATAGATCAAAAGAAGACATATTTCTCATGAAGAAGTGATTGTGGAAAGAGCAAGCAGTTACTAGGCTATGCACAAACTATAATGGTAATAGAACAGAAATATAATAATGTATGTCTATATATTGCAATTTAGTTAACTAAATAAATCACTTGTCAGCTGGAACACTGCACAATTTTAATTACTCCTATCAAAAAGGTGACAGAAGAATTAAGTTAAATAAAAATTAGTAAAAACACACTGAAAGACTCTCCTGTGTTTGCCTTAGACAGAAGGCAAGTAAGTGAAGACACAAGAAAAGAATCACAGTCATAAATCAACACTAAATAACATGCTCTCAGTACAAGAACAAGGGAGCATTCACTGAAATGTTGATGCTACAGGAGGATAAGATGTAAAGAGAGGACATCTGTAAATATCCTCGATATTTGGGTTCCAGAGAAGAGATTGCCAAAGTACTGATGTTCTTTCTGTTATGTTTTTATTAATTTGCTTTAGATTCAAATCTGCTCCACAGCAGGAAGGAGGAAGGTACAAGATGAAAATGGAGGCAAAGTCATGATTCTGATAGGAGGGAAGGGGGAATGGTGTGACAAACAAGAATACCCTATTAAAACAAATATATCACAGAATCACAGAATCTAAGGGATTGGAAGGGACCTCGAAAGATCATCTAGTCCACCCCCCATATATGCTGAACAAATGTATCCTATGCTATGTGCAAATTTGAAGAGGTGTGAAAATCAGGCAAGAAGACAAAACATTTTTTAAGGTATTTCAAATTGTGTGTCGAATTTTCTCAGAATCACAGAATTCTAGGNTCACAGAATCACAGAATCTAAGGGGTTGGAAGGGACCTCAAAAGATCATCTAGTCCACCCCCCATATATGCTGAACAAATGTATCCTATGCTATGTGCAAATTTGAAGAGGTGTGAAAATCAGGCAAGAAGACAAAACTTTTTTTAAGGTATTTCAAATTGTGTGTCGAATTTTCTCAGAATCACAGAATTCTAGGGGTTGGAAGGGACCTCGAAAGATCATCTAGTCCAACCCCCCTANCATTGCCCCTTGTCCTATCATTGGTCATTACTGTAAAAAGCTTTGCTCCATCATCCTGACACTCACCCTTTACATATTTGTAAACATGGATGAGGTCACCCCTCAATCTCCTTTTCTCCAAGCTAAAGAGACCCAGCTTCCTCAGCCTTTCCTCATAAGGGAGATGTTCCACTCCCTTAATCATCTTAGTGGCTCTGCGCTGGACTCTCTCAAGCAGTTCC
>VZRW01008973.1:207721-268484 GCA_013398125.1 Aegotheles bennettii
GGCACCTCTCCTGTTGCCCATGACTTACCAAAGATGATGGAGAGTGGCTTAGCAATGACCTCTGCCAGCTCCCTCAGCACCCTTGGGTGCATTCCATCCGGACCCATCGATTTATGGATGTCCAGATTGCTCAACTGATCCCTAACCCAATCCTCATCTACCAAGGCAATCTCCTCCTTTGTCCTGACTTCTTCTGGGGCTTTAGGGATCAGGGGCTCCTGGGGAAAGCCTGCAGGAGTAAAGACAGAGGCAAAGAAGGCATTCAGCACCTCTGCCTTCTTTATATCCTCTGTCTCTAGGGCACCCACCTCATTCATCAGTGGGCCTATATTGCCTCTAGTGTTAGTTTTATTTGCTATGTATTTGAAAAAGCCCTTTCTATTATCCTTGACCTGACTTGCAAGGTTTTGTGTAAACACGAGACAATAGATGTACACAGAAGACTAGGACATTTAATTTCTCTGATCTTTTGCTATATTCTTTTAGTTATTAATTCAACAGTTATGTAACATCTTCTTCCAGCATGTGTTATAACCACTGGTTCCCAGCTCTTTAATTCTTACCAAGAAACCAAAGTGCATACTTCATCATACCAGTGGTGACACTAATCAGTGGGTGCCACTGTGCACCAGAAATAAGTAATAGAAACAGATAAGAAAAGAACAACAGAAATTCAGCAGCTTAGTCAAAATGGTTATCCATAGTTTTGAGAGTAAAACTCTTTCTGTAACTGCTAGCTAACACAATGAAAGATGAGATCCCTGAGTGATGATAATTTTAGTTGAAATTAATGTCATTATATTTATTTTCATTTTTATTTTACATGTTTTTAATTGGATTTGCAGAAAATCAAAAAAGACATCCATGTGTTTTTTGCTTCACAGATCTAATACACTCCCTGTGCAGGTCACTTCAAATATGGGTAAAATTCAAAGACTGAAAAAATGTGACATTTAATTAGGACTACCAAGAGAGTAGTGGTGGGGTACACTACCCCGAAGTTGTTGAGAAAAAATTATATGCATTTCATACTGCTTAAAAAAGGCTATATTCTGAGCTAGACTGGTATGAATCCAGAGCACTCCACTGGAGTTATGCTTGTGTAAACCTGGAGAGGCTGAAATCCACATCTGTCTTAACGCATGCCTTTCATTCTGTAATTGTCTGAAGAGTAGGTTCTCAAATAATATACCCTGGAATAAACAAGAAAATAACTCCAGCACTATCAGTAGAGTTATTTGTGGTATATAACTACAGGAATGAAACCAGAATCCTGCCCTCAGAATTACAAATATTCCTGCTGGGTCTCTTTTCTTGGGATGGAAACAGATGGTTGATGCAACAAGGCCAGATTTTAATCTCAGCTGCAACCATGTAAGTCTGAAGCTGTTTTGCTGAAGTCTTTGCAGGGACTAGTTTTCACAATAGAAAGTGGTCAGTGGCTTAAGGTATTCCCAATCCCCGGCTTGTTTTCATTGGGGTGCTGTCTCCTTGGGGACTTGGGTTAAAATAAAACAATTAATAAAACATGACTTTTTCAACTTGGATCAATTCCCTGATGTAATCCACAAAACTGACTCCCAGCCACTCCCACCAGCACAATTTGGAGGGTGATGTTCCATGGCAAACACCAGAGCAACTGGGACAGGAATAATATTTAGTCAACAAACATGAAACTGCAGCCTCAGGACGTTACCCATGAACTGAGAACACAGTAATGTAAAGTATTCAGGCTAGAAAATGGAGAGAACAAGTTAGAGGTTACTTTGATAAGTTACAAGTTTCTAAAATTGTATAAACCTGATGAAATCTGCTATGGCCTAGAGCTCATAGGGACCTGGATAAAGCCATTAGCAATTAGTTTTTATAACCTCAAGGATGCAAGAGGTTCTAGAAGACTGAAATTAGGTAACCACCATGATGGTTTGCACAGGGAGGAAGAGAAGCTGATAATCATTTTAAGCCAACATATGTACAGGTAGTCAATGGGCAGGGCAGTCACACTTTGTCGCATGCATCTGGCCATCTCCCTAGTGCTAGCACTGGCATTTCTGCAGCTGTGTGGTGAGACAGGTCAAGGAACCAATGTGTCTGAAATCTCTTCCTGCCTCCCTCTCCACCTCTTTTCTCTGAGCTGGGCTAGCTCTGCTGGGTCAAATCCTTACTTTTAATTTGTGTGTGACTGTATGGACACCAATGCCACACGAGGAAAAAGAAACAAGCAAATTATGTAAAAGAAGGAAAACAGCTCAGCCCAAGCTTGTTTTGGTAACATAACCTCACAATCACACCCCGTAGCTGGCCAGCCTAACTCAGCTCAACAAACAATCACATAAGATATATATATCAGCCCAGGATCTAATAAAGAGAAAAGCAACAGCTAAGATACATTTGTTAAGATTAAATCAGGTCAGACCAACCTAATTTCCATCTATGACAAATAACAGGCCTTTTAGCAAGGACAGAAGTAGCACCTGTGCTATAATGAAATGTCACATTCTGCCACCATTTTCTTTGACAATCTTGTAAGTCAGGTAGGGTAACATGGCCTGGACAACTAACTGCCAGGCAGGCATGCATAGATGTTAGTTCTCTGCGGCTGTAGCGGGAATGTAAGATGATGACTCTACATGTGAAATATGAATAAAGTCAAATGAAAATACCACCATCAACACAGCAGAGACAACCGTTTCAACGTTATCATATGGGACCAATATTTCAGTATAGTCAGGAGCTAGAAGCAAGAGACTTTCTTTATAGAACTTTCCTTTGTGACACAGATATAATGACTAACAAACTGACAGAGTTATACTTCCTGTGTTTGGCCAACTGGTAATTCTTTTTTCTTTGCTTATAATTCAACTGTCTTAGAACTGTGCCCTTTCTGGCGTTGCTGCCCTGTCACTGGGTTTGTATCAATCACATCCCAAGGGGGTACAGTAGGAAAGAAATGAAAAGAGCCAACATACAAATAGGACTTCTGTTTCTTCCACAATAATTTAAACGTCATCTTTTAAGCAATAACTGAACTAACATACCCACTGGAGTCTACTTCTCTTAAAAGCAGCATTGCTCTTAAAACCAAGCATATACTTGGTTATATAGAAAAGTACTTATACTTTATGCTTTAAATAAAACTTCTTAACTATTCTGTTACTTTTAAGTCCTTTAAGACATTTTGTCTTTCATACAAATAGGCAGTTTTTTTCTATTTTAGTTTAAGAGTCATTGTCATTGCTGTATTGGTATGGCTGCTGTATTTCTCCATACGGAGATTTAGGTTTTTTCATTGCATTTCTAGAATATCTGAGGAAATTTTATATAAAAGACAATACCATCCAATTAAGGGTAGAGTGAATGCAAAGATTTTCTAATCACTATATTAGAAACCCTTGTCTTTGGAAATGCAAAATATTTTCTGCAGTTGACATGTATTTCCAATTCTGTGATATGAGTTTGATTATCTCTGGTTTTTATATGTCTCAAAGGAATGTCAAAGAACGTCTGTTCTTGTAGCACTTAATTTTCTTTCTCTCAAATAATTCTCCATAGTCTTTCTTTATCAGCGTAATTAAAGCTCAGTTTATTCTTTTTTTTTTTGCATGTTTGTTAAATCATCACTTACAGTCCAATTTTGATAGCATGGGATTGGTCAATCAGTCATTTTTGTTCTGTATCTTTTGATCTATCTTGACTATTAGGTGGCACAAAGGTCATATTTGACTTCAGCACTATTTAAAGCTGAATAGCTATTTGATCTGAATCATTTGTGAGTCCGCCTACATTTAAGAATTTTGCATATTACATACAGTTCCATTTAAACATTTTTTACCATAAATATCCCCACAGTAACAGTCAAATGTTCTAAGTCCCACCATACATTAAAAACCAGAGAAGATGATCTAAAACTCCCCTGAATATCACACTTTGTTAAACCCGCCAGAAATTCAGTGTTCTAGCTACTTTCCCCCTTGGTTCCTCCGATAAATGCAGTAATCTGCAAGCGTATTACCATGACACAAAACAGTTGGAAGTAGCTGTAATTACCGTGGCTAAGAAAAAGATCCCCACAAATGGTATAAGGACTAGCAGATCTAATGTAAACTTACATACTAACATCTGAATACATGTATCCTTGTACCATTGTGTCAGATCTGTGTTAATCTTTGAAGTGGGACAAGCTACAAGATAACAAAGGTAACTTAGCTGAAGAGATTTCCACCAGCTTTGTAAATGTGCTGCTAAATATCTCCCATATAGATAAAAGCTTTGCAAAATAACATGCTTTTATATTGTACACATGCTATACTCAGTAGAGAGACTGTGAGTGATAGCATATCCCATTAGTCACATGAGATGTATTCAAACTGCATTCTCTAAAAAATCTGTATGTCCCTGCCAGCTCATCATTTACCAAGCAGCCTTCTCTCTGGGGTTGCTTTCTTAGCTCTGAGTCATTTGTTGTGGGTGAAGTTTTGCATATGAAAGTACCTCCAATACCAGAAAAAATGTCTCCAACATGAAACCCACAAATAAGTAATATGTACCATTCCTTTCAAAATACCCAGTTGTTAATTTTTTGCTGGTGCACACTACTCTGTGTGATATAAACGAACTTAATACAAGGACAGGCAAATCCATAGTGATTTTGTACTGTGAAATGATAGTCTCTCTCTGTTATACCAGCTATATGAAAACAACTTTCCTTTAATATTTGATTTTGCACTGGTGTGTGTGAATGAGGAATCAAATCCTTTCTGAGTATCATTTCATGTCTTTCTGCTCTGCACAAACTCATGAACTGCAGCCTAAAAAAAAACAACTTTGGAGACCAGAGCAACTCCAGTAACAAAACTCCCTGTCTGTCCATGCCCACAGTGCACAACACCTGCAACTCCTTCCCATGGCACACCAGTGAGTACAGTCTGCAAACCCCTTCCATTTCCATGTACCAGAATCCGCACAGGAGACCCTCAGGAAAGTGAGTTCTGACTTTCTCACAGCATGTGAGCTCTATCATGGCCACAGAAACTGAGAGATGACACACAGAGCTGACACAAGAAGGGTGTCAATTCCAGGTAAAAAGCACAGTTCCATGTTGATTAAATGTTCCCCAACCACTGGCACAACCACAACAAAACATAATTCTCACAAAGATGTCCAAGAGCACTCACAGCATCTACCTTTCTAAGGGCAAAAAACAGAGTGAAACCCACCTTCTGCTGAAGTCAGCTGGAGCTTTGGCACTAACTTAACAGAATCAGCATGTCACCCTAGGACATCTTCTCTGTTGCAGGTTAGCAAGGAGCTTTAAGATTCTGTCATCTCTCCAGACTTCATTTGGCAAGAAGTTAGAGCCAGGCTCATGAAGAACTGCAGCTGCAGCATGCAGCTGGCACTCACACACTGCAGTTTCTCACTCCATTCCACTGATAATCTAAAGAGACCAATTCAATAAAATATTACTCACCGGTTTCTAAGGAATTTTCTTGGAAAATGCACAAACTGCACTACCACTCAGTCAAGCCACTGGCTCTTCTGCTCACAAAGCTTTGTTTCCCCTTTAACAGTTGTTGCCTATAAACTGTTTCTGAACAGTTTTCTAATCATGAACCTGCCTTGCATCCTTTCATTTTAACTCACGCCAGCAGAACTGGTATTTCCCATTTGCAAGGTAATATGAAGTTTAATGATAAACATTTTACTTTAAAGAATCACACAAATCCCCCATGAAATACTGTGTTTTAGCAGAGTCATGTTTCTGAATGCCAGGATTTCTCATCCATACAGATTTTTTCCAGTTAACTGACCTATAAAATACAGTACTTTTTTAATCCTGTGATTTCTGGTGTCTCCTGCAGATGAAGAGTGTGAGCACACTGCTGGTTTTGTCACCTGAAACCACATCAAAATAATTAACAATTGTGTTGCACTCAGCAATTACACTGCACAGTATACTTTTCAAGGACTGTGCAAACAGTGATTCAGGCTTCATGAATCTCACTTTTTACAACCTAAATCAGGTCGTGTCTGGTTAGAACTTGGAATGGAGAGCTTTCCTCCTGTCCTCCCAAGTCCCAGAAGTTCAGAAGGGAATTATTTGAGAGATCCAATGGATGGTACTACCCAGAAAAAGAGGAAACAATTTCAGAATGCAGACTTTCAGAAGACTAAAAAGGCTCTCATTTTCACGGAGTTGTACAGAGCCTGATTTATAAAATCTTCTTAAAGCAGTAAGAATCATATTTTCATATGGGAAACCAATAACAAACATTAACACATAAAATACAAACAATTTTGATTAAAATGTTTGAAAGAGAACCACTCCCCCAAAATATCAACAGAGGACCAGGGAAGGCAATTGACTTCACCTATTATTTGTTTTTCAATCTACCATTATTCTTGTAACAATTCATGATAGCACCACTTCCAGTGATGCAGTCTGCCCAGGTGGTCAAGAATACCAACAGCATCCTGGCCTGTATCAGAAATAGCGTGGCCAGCAGGACTAGGCCAGAGATTGTCCCCCAGTACTCAGCATTGGTGAGGCTGCACCTCAAATAATGTGTTCAGTTTTGGGCCACTCACCATGAAAGAGACATTGGAACATGTCCAAAGAAGTGTAATGAAGGTGGTGAAGGGTCTTGAGCACAAGTCTCATGAGGAGTGGCTCAGGGAACTGGGGTTGTCTGAAGAAAAGGAGTCTGAGGGGAAACCTTATTGCTCTCTACAACTACCGGAGAGGAGGCTGTAGCGAGGTGGGTGTCTGTCTCTTTTCCCAAGTAATGAGTGATAGGATGAGAGGAAATGGCCTCAAGTTGTGCCAGGGGAGGGTTAGATTGGATATTAGGAAAAATTTCTTCATCAAAAGGGTTGTCAGGCACTGGAACAGGCTGCCGAGGGAAGTGGTTGAGTCTCCATCCCTGGGGGCATTTACAAGATGTGTAGAAGCTTGGGGTTGTGGTTTAGTGGTGGAGTTGGCAGTGTTAGGTTAAAGGTTAGGCTCAATCTTAAAGGTCTTTTCCAACCTAAATTGTTCTAAGATTCTATGAATCCTGACCACCACTGGCAAGTTGCAGATACACTGGTACCAGCACCTCCAGCTGGCCTCTTTCTAGTGAAGTACAAAACCAACATCTGAACCACTACTGAGTCCCCTCAACATTTTGGATAGTGGTATTGATAGAAATAATAATATTAATTATTAGTAAGTTTTGATTTCCACCTGAGTTCTTCTATAATTCAAGATGACACAAACACAAGGATGGAAAAAATGCAGTTTTGTTCCTGAAAACCCAACCACCAAACCAACCAAATGGATTAAAAATAAATATATTTTTCAAGTTATCACAGGAAATTTCAGATTTTGTCTTGATTAGCAATTCAGATTGCTGGTAATTTATCTCTCCAGTTACTCATGTTTACTGCATAGAGTAACCTGTGCCAATCTCCATACACCTAATGTCGCACACTTTGATTAAAAATGAAATTGTTAACAGTTGACAGTTAAGTTACCGCCATTGGTCCTCCAAGCTGATACTGCATTGAGATTAATGGGATATTGTTGATCTCTCAGAGATGCAATTTCAAGCTTGCAGAAGAGTAAAGGAGCTTCATTACAACACTTGGTATTTGATTTCTGTTTGTACCTCCAGATGACTCCATACAGCTCTAGAAATGCCCTGATTTTAAACTAATGAGGGTCACATACAAACTGGAAAAGAAGAGGATGGAATTTCAGAGTTTTTCTTTGTAACTATATGATCAGGTTCTCAGTTATTCCAAGGGGGTTTAATGTGAATGAGACTGAGACTTACAGCTGATTTTTGCTTTAATGAAAACCTAAATTCTGGAGCACAGATGGCAGTTGAAAAAAAAAAGAAGAAAAAGAAACAGCATGACAACCTACTGTAAGGCAACTCACTCCAATCCTTTGATACAGTAATTTTAAAGTGTTTTCTAATACTGCGATATATTACTAACAGTTCCATTGTACCAGGAAATGTGATGAGACTAATAAACAGCTTTTATGTGAAGTGAATACATTTCAAACTGCCCCTTAGAATGAAGATTTCTGTGCAGATGTAATTTGTTATGGTTTCTGGGGTATATTGTATGATTCATTTCATTCCATCCATATAGTTTTATATTGTTATATCTTTTATTTTATTAAAAACCAAGCTGAGTTAAAATAGCAGGCACTTCATTTTGCCTCTTTTGAAAAACTGAAATAAGAGGTGTGAAATTCTGCCATTCTTACTCACTTTCAAACTTTCAGAATCCAGTTTTGCTTCTCTTCAAAAGCCAGACTTGTCCAAATCACTTGCAATCACAAAGTTTTCCAGACACACAGGTTGAAAAAACAAAGTGCTTTCAACAGCTGGGTCCCAAGTTCAGAATGTAGGTCTCTGCATGCTTTGTTAGCCCTGAGGAGGGAAGCAGGGACTTCAACATTTTGGCTATGTCTTCTACTGTTTGCCTTTTACTGTCACAGCGGCTGCTGCTGCTGCTGTTAAGGATGACATCTGATGTTGACATCAGACATTGGGGAGATAGAACAGACTTTCAATATCTGCGCTCAGTAACTGGGAGAAAAAGACTTGACAGGAGTCATCACAAAAGGAGATAATCTCCTCCTTTTCCTCCTAAACCTTCCAGAACCCGCTCTTGAAAATACTGGAAAGCTTCAGAGGAAAGCAGGCTAGTGGGTCACCCCTGAGCCCCACTTTTAATTCACTTATGCTCTACCTTAGGGAATTCTCTCTGCAGGCACAACTGATAATGTAAAATAATTTCTGTTTTACAAAAAAGTCTGATTTATTGGAGTAATTCTAAATACTTTAAGTAAGCAACCACCTACTGACATTTCTCATTCTTTCCAACTGGGAAGCTGCCTACATCAAAGGAAGAAAACATTAATAGAAAGAGATAGTGGTAGCCCTATAACCCACTTTAGTTTTAACAGGTTAAAGAGAGAACTACCGCATGGTTATCTTTACTGCCCTACTCTTATTACATGAAAATGCATTGAATATAGGAATTCCTGAGGTATAAAAGTTTTCAGAGAGCTTGATGCTGCAATCCTTATGTCTGTTATACAAAATCTACCCACATGAGTCACCTACTTACAATGGATCAAGTAATTTGTATCTAGGAGTGTTGTTCAACACAGGAGCTGCTAGAGTCTGATCAAGATTTTTTTTTTTACTAAACTTAATTGAAAACTAAAAAAGCAACCACTCTAAAATAGTTGAATTTGCTAATGTTAGCTCTTGTTCAACCACATTCAGTGTTAATATTATAGAAAGCCTATCTGAATTGGAAGGCTCCCTAACATTTCTGTAAAATATAAAATATTAAACACTTCAGCAACATAACAAGGGTCATTCTAATAAGAATTAACTAAGTTAGACACAGGAAGGAAGAAAAAAAAGGAGCTTTTGGAGCAGTATGGTGAGCATATGCTCCATCCATTCCAAAAAGCCATTGTGCAAGTTATTTGGTGAGGCAGGCTGCTGGATTTGGTGTTGATGGCTGCAATGGATTTATTGTCTTTCAAATTTATGTCAGCTGCAGCAAAACAAAGAAGTATGTCAGTATTTTAAATTACCCATCTTTTTCCATTCTTCTCAAAAAGTACTTCAGCAATAGTCAAAGTTTCAAGTCCTTTGAGATTTTTTATACCTCTCAATTAATCTATCCCTCCTCAGTACTCACACATATATTTCCAGCTAGGACAGGAACACAGCTCTGCAGCACATCGTTCAGTCTTAAAATTCAACATTTGGTGATAAGCCAAAGAGACTTTTTTTTTTCCAGAGGGAACTCTAGTTTTCTTTTGAGAGAGAATAGGAATGAAAGGGGAATCCCAGAAATTTCCCTCCCATTAGCTCTGTGCTTGAAGCAATATTAACACTTTCACTTTTTCAGTCTGACTCTCACTATTTGAATCTGGGTCATAACAGCATGCCTACCCTTCAGTACCCTGAGTGGGTGGTTGTTTTGGCTGGCGCTAAGGCATACTTGCTTTGTGACACAGAGTGCCCTTATGGTGACACATACCTGTTCTTTTCAGTTGTTTTTTATACTTTTTTTAATCAAGTCATTTATTATAAAAGACAGACTAGAGAGTGGAATTTGTGTTATTCAGTATTCATATTGTTTTAACAATGTGTAAAAAGAAACCCCCCCAAAATATTTTAGTCTATTCTTTTCACACCACTAGATTATTCCTTATGGCAACTCCTTTTTTTTTTTTATCTTTCCAAATATCTTTTCCTTACTAAAATACTGTAATAGGTACTCTACCCTCAAATACTACAATCTATGCCTGAAGTCTCAGGTTGTGCCTCTAGTATTAGAGCCTTCAAATCCCAATTGAAGAATTTGAAAAGCCAGAATTAAATGCTAGTAGAAATTAAATTCAATTAGTATCAGGCTGCCTATCCAAAGGAAGTGTCAGACCTGTAAGAACTCCTGTATGAAAAGAAAATAGGGACTAAACAAATATATGAAGGACACTCAATCTTCAAATTTCCCTGTCAGCAGAACAATAAAATCAAGAGTCTGGTGCAGGAAAGGTTTAAGTGATGTCCAGCAGAATGGGGATGGCACCTGTAGATTTCTGCCTTTCCAAATAAGAGAAGTCTCTTATTGGCTTTTTGTACATCCAGTTGTGATACTTATTTCTGTCCTCTTTGAGAGGTAGAAAGAGTCTGTGAGCAAATAATTCTGGACTTTCAGAAAAGGAGCAGAAAGATGAGATACTATTTTTCCAAACTAAAACAACTACCTTTCTGAGTACAATTCCAATGAAGATAAAGAAGAGACAGTATTCTATATGGTTCTTTTCTACCTTCCCAGTTATTGTGAAATGGTCATTAACTAACTGGCAAATCTAAACAGCTGCTATTTTAAAATTTCTCTAAAATCAGTACCAACAACCTGTTCAAAGTAGTTCACACCCATTTTCTGTTTTTCTTTAGCTAACATACCAAGTAGAAACAAATTATTGCTTTTGTAGTTATTATATACAATATTAAAACATAATCCTAAAATTATATAAATATATGTATATTGTTTGCTTTTACTATCACCACAAAGCAAATGCAACATTTGCAACGTGGGTAATTAGCACCAGGGCTGTTCTTTCTAGTGAGTATCTCTATGCTATCCTTTTTCTTTGCATCCAATTAAGGCTAACGCATACTGCCCTACAAGAATTTGCAAGCTGTACCGAGAAATAATGCAGTGTTAGTTTTGTAATGTAGTGCACAAGGCACATTTGTGTTAAAGCTCTGTAAACTGGGCCCGTGGTCAAAAGGAGCAATTAGCACTTTGTTAGTATGCAATGATGTACTAATCTACACAGTCCCCAAAAGCAATTGTCTATTCCTTTTGCCCTCATGTACAAATTTTCTACAGTATGCACCACTCTGCCCCGAAAATAGCCCATCATGGCACAGTTGCTGTACATCAGGTTTCCTGTGATTAGAACCTCCGTATCAATTAGTATTTATTTATTGGAAAAAAATCATGTTGTACCATTAATTCCTGTTTTCTACATTGAGATAGCTGCGTAATTCTCTGAAAGTGTTAAACAACTGTAACTATTCTGTCAAAGAGTAAAAGGGGGTCAAATTTAGGTGACAGAATAGTTCCATCTGAACCCTCTCTAAAGGTTACTCCTAACTAAAACCAGACCATCACAAGCCATGATCTCCAGGAAAATAGGCCTGGTGCTAAAAGTGGCTGTATGGTAAAAATCATAGAAGCTACCAATAACACTGAAAACCGCCAGAAACAGTGGACTAAAAACTACTATTCAGTGAGTATTCCACAACCCCCTCTTGTGGCTGATATGTAAAGGATGTGAATCTATCACAGGTATCAGCTAAACTATCTTTTAATATAGAAGGACTTCATGATAGTCACCAGAGATGATCCACAGTGAGGGCTGCAAAACTCAGGGAGGAAAACAAGGCAGCATATTGCCAAGTGTCTGAGAGCGACTAGTACTTGTTGTTAAGGGCCTGGTTTCAAAGGCTATTTTCAAAAACTTAGGCTCATTATGAGATATTTCAAACTGAAGCACCCACCAGCCACAAAACCTTCAGCCATTAGCCATTTTGGAAAATCTTGGCATTGTCATATGCACCTACTCGTTAAGGGGGTACATGCTAAGCTTCCTCTCCTCCCTATATCAGTTGAGTATATGCAAGCTAAGGCTACAGTTTCATATTCACCCAGCAAAACAGGCTGACAGCATCTAGGATGTTAGCTCCCTCAGAAGAAAGGTAAGGCATATTAAGGAGGCACAGCACCTTTGTAATAGCAGAATGCTACACAATTATCCAGCGAGGTAATGTGGAAATTCCCTTCTCAAATTAAAGGACAAAATAAAAAAGAAAGCTCTATGAACTTCAACAGAATGATCCTTCATGGGGACCTCTAAATAAAAAGACATCCTTCGTAGTCACTGCCCATATACCTTTTTTCTGATGTTATGTAAAACAGCTCTTTGGCTTTTCAGACCAGGAGAACGAGATGTACACTGGGCTTTGATGGAAGATGGAAGAAAGATGAAAAGGATGTTTATGTAGTTGTAGGAAGCTGACAGAGCTTTTCTCCTTCTTTTTCTATTGCATCTGCAATTGGTATGAATTCAGTTCAAAGAGCTTCTAGTTTCCATTTCCCCCTTTTTTGACTTCTCTGTTTCCAATGGGAAGAAATGAATAAAAGAAGAATATGAATGAGGAAATGACAAATCAAAGTCTCACTGCAAAAAAAAGGTCTAACTTTATTTTTTGAGGGGTAAAATATTAAAAATGAACATTTTTGTGAGAAATGTCTAATAATTCCCCCTCTTCCTCCCTTTGAACAGTTTGGCCATTCTCTCAACAGATATTATATTCACATAATAGGGACACAGTCAACCATTCTATTGCTTCTGACAAAAAAACTTCACCTCCACAGAACTGGCCCCATGATATTCCTATTAAACTTGTCAATATCCACCAAGCAGCCACGGTCATCTTTAGAATAAAAGGCCCATAGGACAGTAACAGACCTGAAAGTCTGCTTCTTTCTCCAAATTTGATGGAAACTACTAAATAAAAGAACAAGGCCTGTGAGAGCTGCATTTTTCTCCTACTTAGGGGACATAAATATTAGCTTTTTGGTATTTGCCATTTTGGTATCAAATGCAAAAGCAATTTGAAGAAGTAGTATAAATACAATTACATTCACTACTTGCAGCACTGTATAAACTAACATATTCCTTCTAATCTTCTCTCCCTTTAACAAGTTAAGAGTCATAGTATCCCTCAGGGAGATGAAAGAAAGAGATTAGAGATGGTGGTTAAGAAGATGGAGAGTCTCTTGTGATTTGGGATGAGACTGTTTGGATTGGCTGTTAATGTGTTGTATACTCTAACATCATATAATTTATTAATGGATCTGTTACACAGCAATATGGATCTACTAAGGTCATATCAACTACTTGTCTTTCTCATTCATTTCCTTGTGCAAGCAGGAGTACCTGATTCATTTGATTTCCTCCATCTGTCTTTCTGTTTTCCCAGTTCATCTCTCCAGGACACCACCTTTTGCAAAGAATGCTTTAAATTTGCTCTGGAAAGAAAATATAGTTGCTTGGATGTTATCCAACATGGCTAGGCATAGAGAAGATTTCAAAGGTTCTTTGCTTGGTTTGCAGAAAGGTTTATGCAGCTGTCTCAAATATTTGTAACAGTACAAATTAGTTTTCAGTTAGTTCATTTAGCTTTCATTGTCAATGAGTTTTGTAACAGAGCAGTGGTAGGTGAGGAGTAGATAATATGTTAACAAGAAGGCTGTTCCTGTCTCTACTTAGTGTCAGCACCTGCCATTTGGGATTCTCTCCAAAATTTGTGTTCTGTTTGTGACAATACTGAAAAACAATGAAGAGAGTTACTGAGAATTCTAGTTCTGTTTGTCTACACTTACATTTTTGGACTTAGCAAATGAATAAAGAAAAAGAAATGAGCAAATGGAACTCTTAAGTTTTCAGATATGTTATCCACAGTAGACAGAAGTAAGATCCTGCCAAAGATTCAGCATTTGAACAGATTGTTTAATGTGCATGCAGGAAAATTTAAACTGATTATGTTCCAAAAATATTTTTTTAAATATGATTTTGCTGAAAATTGTGAATTGCTCATCTGCTTAATTGTGGTTTTTTTAGAATAAAATAAGTTATTTGAATATATGTTGCTATCATGCTATTATAAACATCGGAAATGATTAACACTGGAAGAGTATTAAAAATTTAAACTGGTTCACCATCTGTGCTGTTTGTTTATTTTTCACATTTCATTCAACTTGGACAGTGAAAATGGATTAGTTTGTTTTTCTCTTTCACTTTCCTGTGCTAGCGTAATGATTCAGTGTTTCTGCTACAAACGTTGCAAGGGTATACTTACCCTCAAACTGCCATATCCAAAAATGCTGTTTTCATATAGTTAGAAAAAGATACGCATACAAACCAAACACAAATAACTTTACATTATTAAAATTACTACGATTGGTCCATTGTTTGAGTTTTTTATGTTGATTACTTTTCCCAACTTGCCACAGGCATACCTGGGCTTGTATAGCTAGTATACTTGACGAAAGTCTTTTGCAAAAAGAGGTTGTCAGCTAACCAGGACAAAGGATGAGTGAAGCGCGATGGTAAGGTGCAGTTGTCTTTGGTAATGCACTCTATGTTATTTTTATGTGATAAATGGAAGACAAGTGTGAATACTTTTTTATAGGCCTTCATTCATAATGTTTTGCCCACCTGACTGTCTCAATTTAAAAGCACTAGACTCTTCAGCTGCAAAATCACTGAAGATGGAATCAAATTTCAAGATCCAGATTTACTATGGAAAAGAGTGGTTCCAACTCTGCTATCCTGTTACAATTTTGCTGCTCAGTTGGAATATCTCAGGGGTGTTCTGGTTCCATATTAAAATGAAGAAAAATCTGAAACAACTGAATCCTGAGTTGATGTTCCCCCTCGCAAAGATACGTCACAACCCAAGGCCATTTAATCCCCCAGAATCTGACAGAGGAGTAACTGCCTGTTGAATCACTTAAATTACAGCATGAAAACCAATGATAAATCTGTTTGATTTGCAAGAACAGATACCTTCTTTGTTCCATGTTTGCAGGCACATTACTAGAGATGAGTGTCATCTCTAAGTTGGAGTAGATTCCATGCATTCCTCATAAAATATTTTCTGAATCATGCCACAAAGACCCCACCTTTACTTAGTCCAAGCCTGGAATATTCCAAGCCAGTGGCAAAGATCTAAGTGTGAGATCTTTGTGCTTTCTCAAAGTAAAAAAAAATAAAACAATTTCATATAATGAAAAAAATTCACTTGAGGTTGTTAGCTTTCTCTACTTACCTCCTGGTTACACTTCTCCTGGACAATTTCCAGCAACCATTCCACTGTAATACGCTCATTAGCTGTAGTATTCTGAATTTCGAGTAAATTTTTTAAGTCTCTGGTGAAAGAAGTGGATAAAAAGAGAAAAGACAAAGTTAAAACCACTTTTAAACTAATCATATTTTTCTTGGCAATTTGCTTTGTGTGGATCACACTGTGACCAGAGCAAATCCCCCTAGCCCCCTCCAATACCATCACAATGAATCAGGATAACAAGAAAGATTTAAAGAACACAAAATTATAAAAAAAAAAAAAAGAATAAAAAGTATGACTTTGAAGGAACATTTAAAAACCTTTACAAATGACAATTTTATGAATGCAATATAGAAACGAAGAACAGGTAAGAACAAACGGGACTTGTCTAACAAATGAACTTGATGAGATAGATTTGTTTTATCCTTTCATTTGCCCTTGAATTTTGACAAGAATTCCCTTGCATGCCAATTGCCTGGGATTTGAAAGATCTTACACAAAATATTCATGGCAGTCAGCTTCACTAATAGTTCTCCACTCTTGTTTTTCAAGAAAAAAAAAATCACACTTTTGGAGACATAATTTCCTTATTCATTTTCTCAGGGGGGATTAAAATATTAAGTCCTTTATTCCTTACCTTTGATGAGTCTGGAATGGATTGTGAATTTGATATTGCAAATTGGCAGAAAGATCTTATTTTGTCTGAATTTCTGAATCAGCCTCTCTCAAAGAGTCTAATCAAACCTGTCACTCTTATGAAGACTGACGTGGCCAGCAAGTGTGCTGCTGAACTGCAACCTGCCAGACTTAGCAACTTCTGCCACAAACACATTTGAAAACCTGGATTTTCGATTGATCTCAACATGGTTTTGCTATACAATGACTTATGTTGCTGGACCAAATCGATATTTCTGTCAGAAAGGTTACACTGCATGTGTTGATCATGTCCAATTTACAAAAGTGACAATAATGGGATTATTTGAACATTTAGTGTTGAACAGTGAGAAAAAATGTATTTGCTGATGTCAAGGAAGACTCTATAAGTGTTCAGACAGCAGCAAGTGCAGAAGTAATTTATTTATTCTTCCACAAGCCCTCTGGAAGGGCTTTTTCATTCTCAGCACAAAAGAGCCTTAGGCTCAAAATTAAAGGGTAAATACTCTCTCAGAAACTGATATTCAGAACCAAGCCATGCTTTATTACTGTGGAAATTCATACTACAAAATGAGTGATTTTTGTTTTCTTCCTCTCTGTAGGGATGGCTCACAAACACATATTCCCCTGTTCTCTCCTCTCTATGAATGTTGCACTTTTCCTGCTGCATTCAGCAGCATAGCTTACACTTAGATCACAGCTGATCATTTTAGCAATCTGGGAAGATGCTGAATCCTCCATGCAAAAATAAACTTAGATTTTTAAAAGAAATATGAAAATTAGGTAAGCAGGTGACACTGAGTTTGGGGGGGCTTGAACAGCTAACTCGTTTCACCCCCAGTAGAAACCCAACACTGGAATTCAGGAAATTTTCCTCGGACAACACACAGTAGGGAGTTTTGCCTGAATACGGATGTCAGGACTAGATCTTTACAATACCACTTTACCAAATCTGAAACGCATCAGACCTGTTTGAAGGGCTTGTTTGCTACATTGTATTTCCTGAATGTAAGTAAACAAAGGAGACTGTATAAAGTAGACAGAATAAAAATGTTCAAAAAGAACAGTAGCTCAGCAATATCTGGGGGTATGAGGCTACATGTTAAAAAAGCTAAATGTTTTCAAATCATTCCAGTCAAGTGCCTATTAAAAAAAAAAAGAAAAAAATAAAAAAGAAAAAAAGAAAAAGCTCTCTTTTTCCTCAGCTGTGGTGGTGCAGCACCTGCCATTAGCTGTGGTGGTTCCTATTTTCATATTGTCTGACAGTAGCAGTTGGACTGAGCCAGAGCCAGTGAGGCCGAGAGGCAGACTCCCTGCTTCCACAAAGCTGAATTTAATAAGATGAGAACAGTATGCCAAGATGGTGAACTCCCTCCCTAGCACTTATCATGACACTAGTCACTCAGCAGGGCCCTTATTGCAGCAGTAATCTGGGTGAGCCTGGCAGAGTGTCCTGCTTACAAGTTCAATATAATAGAACAGCAGGGCACTGGAGGCCTGGCAGAAAAGCTTAGCAAAGTTAAAGCCTATTACGCTATGCTTGAAAAAAATGGCTCTCAAAATATTATATGCCGAGCTAAAACCTGGACATGCCAAGTGCAGTGACATACTAAGCCTCTTCCATAATGGTGCACTCATTTATCTATAGACACAAGCAACATGGATTTAAAAGTCCATAACCTGAATGGAAATGGATATGCAAATTTGTCCTTTTCTTCTGCTCGGCTTGAATTTAATAGGCAACACTACAGTGTAAGATATAGATAGCGAAAACAAAACTTGAAACTGCTCTAAGCTGCATTGAGTTGTTGAAGTTAGAAAACCTCTGCTCTGCATTTTATTTCCCCTATATTTTCATAAATAACAAAAAACAGTTGGAAATAATAACCTATCTCACTGGTATACACTGATTTGTGAACATGAAATCTCACCCTTGACAAGACCTGTGGCAGGGAAGCTGTATCAGACACATCCTTAATACAGCCACACAAGCCCATCAGTATTTAAATTAAAGCAGAATAAAGACTTTGTTGTGAGCTGTCCACAATAATATCATAAGTCAGACTGGTTTTCATTGGATTATTACCTATTTGATTGAACATTTTAAAGTCTATCTTACTGGTGTCCCTATTTTTACCCTATTTCCAGCTATAACCTTCCCTGTTTCAATTTATGGCTCTTGATCTCCCACTTTGCTCCTTCATAAAGAAACTGTCTCTGTCTTCCTATAGTAACCTCCTCTTAGCTATCAGAAAGCTGCTACTAGGTGGCCCACACCTTCCCTAAACAATCTTGCAGGTACTTCAGCTTCTCCTGACAGGGGATGTCCTCTAGACTCCTGACCATCCTTGGTAGCTTTCTGCTAGACTTGCACCTTTCTTGTACTGGGGAGCCCAAAATTGAAGGCAGTATTCCAGATGCAGTCTCACAAGTGGCGAAAAGAAGGGAATAATCACTCTTTGATCTGCTGGCTACACTCCTGTTGATACCTTCAGTATGCTGGAGTCAACTGCACACCAGGACCCTCAGGTCCTTTTCAGCAGAATCTTCCAATGCTAGGATGGTAATGCATAAGAATCAGAGTAGGTGATCCTGTGACTTCCTTGAGTTTCTTAAAGAAGACTTTATCCATTTCCTAGTATCGACCTCATGATTTGTAACAGATTCCCACTATAATGTTGCTTTTACCAGCCTCTCCTTTGATAGCGACCCACAAGCCCTCAGTCACCTTATCTTCCATTCCACAAAAGAGCTCCATACATCCAGGCTGCTCCTTCATAGCACTCCCCTTCCTTGTCTTCCCTGCCTGTCATTCCTAAAGAGGCCATATGCTCTTTACAATGCAGAGCTCCTGCCACATCTCAGTTATTCTCATGATATCTTCGTTCTGAGCCCACACACAGAGCTCTAGCTCCTCCTGTTTTCCTCCCAGACTGTGAGCATTTGTGCACAAACACTTGGGGCAAATGTTCTTTTAACTTGTCTTATGCTTCCTGAGGGCTCTCTTGCTTCTGTCACCCTGTCCCATGTATTTACTGCCCCGACTTCTGTTCCCTCACTTATCTGCAAGCTGTCATCACCATTCCCTGATGTACCTGGTTTAAAGCCTGTTGGCAAAGATCATATGTGTGGATATCTTGGATACTCTAGGGCACCTCAAATGCAAAGTACTTGCGTTTAGACAGTTAAACCCCACCTTTAGTGTCTGAGTCTAAGACTTAAAACTGCTTCTGTCTGGTCATGTCTATTTCTCATCCCATCCTTCCAGCCTGCATCATTTCATCAATTATCCAAACAGAGGAACAGACCGTTATATTCCTAGGTGTTCTTTACAAATGCACAGAAAGAGTACTTTAGATGCAGATTTTAGGGGTTTTTTTTTAGGAAAAGCCTTCTTGTGTGAAAGAAGTTAACTTCTTTTAAGTGTCATGCCACCAAATCTAGCTAAGAAGTTGGTTGGACCTGGCTACTATCTCTGGGCCTGCCCTGATCAGGTACTGTGGGGTAGCTTCTGGATGATGAGACCTCAGCCCTGCTGACCAGGTTATTTTCCCCTTGGCTCCATGCTCCTTAGGGACCCTCTGGCTCTTGGTGCTCCCTGATAAAAACTGTAAAAAAGGTTAATGCATGGTACAGAGAGCTAAGCATGTAGTTAAAGCACTACTGTGAATACAACAGAGGCAGCAGTTTGAATTGTACTGCAAAAAAGACACTTTCAGAAACATTACCTGTTTCTTTCAAGTTTCTCCTTACTGTTCCAGACTGCTGACTAACCTTAGTATGTACTGATCTCTAGTACCTTTGAAAGCCCCTATTTAAGGACTAGTTTTCTTGCCTTGTACCCTTCTCCGCAGTGCCTTGTTACATTCTGCTGTGTTGTGCCAAGTGATAGTCCCCTAGTTGAAGTATTTTAGTTTCATATTGGCAGACCTGATGGTTTCCGGTGGAAAGGGGCATCTTGTGGCTTTTGTGGAAAATGTTAATAGATCATTTAACCCAGTGAAGAAACTTTGTATAGTAAATTACAACCCATCATCATTCCTCAATTTTGTGGCACTTATTTTCTGGCAACAGAACTGAAAGTAATTTGATTTGCTCTACATCCTGTCTCCCCAGTGAGCACAATTGGGAGCTGGGGACTTGTGTGGTCCCTGAACACTAAAGACCAAACATGGTGCATACCTCTTCCATACCTGCAGTTCATTTGAAAGGATTCCTGGTTTAGCATAAAGAAAAAAAAAACAAACCCAACCAGTTTAAAAAAACAACCTCTAGGATAACCATTAAATTAAGTCCTTTGGATATCCATAGTTGTAAATTGCATGGAATTTATTTGTAAAGGTGCTGGAGTAGGGATTTACTCGTATATGTTTTGTTCCCATTGGCATTTTGAAATATACACACTTCTATTGCTCACCAGTAAGTGAGCTTAA
This sequence comes from Aegotheles bennettii, assembly GCA_013398125.1. Classification (NCBI taxonomy): domain Eukaryota; kingdom Metazoa; phylum Chordata; class Aves; order Caprimulgiformes; family Aegothelidae; genus Aegotheles; species Aegotheles bennettii. The sequence goes on from VZRW01008973.1 coordinate 228,258, forward strand.
ACTACTATGCTCTTCTGCATGTGTAAAATCCATGGGAAGTGTTTAATGATTGATAATCCACATCAGCAGAAAAATTCCTGGCTAGGATTGAACAGCTTCATGCAAATAAGCATAAGAGTCTTAGAGAACAGCAGTGTTCCAGAATACTTTTCAGGGACTGTGGACATAACTTGCATGAACCTGAGTAGCTAAGCCTTTAACTTCAACTGAATCTCAAACAGTAAAAGGGCATTGTAAGAAGCCCTTAGTTTGCTCTGTGTTGGAAATCAAGGATACCATTGATGTCTTCCTGTGCATATCCAAAACCCTGAGCAAGATGAACAGAAAAAGAGCACTGCTAAATTGTACCAAAGAAGAATTTGCTGCTATTTTGTGCTGGGTCCTGCACTTGGGCTGCAACTACCCCATGCAATGCTACAGGCTTGGGAATGAGTGGCTGGAGAGCTGCCTTGCAGCGGGTAGACAGCTGGTTGAACATGAGCTGACAATGTGCCCAGGTAGCCAAGAGGGCCAAATAGCATCCTGGCCTGTATCAGAAATAGTATAGCCAGCAGGACCAGGGAAGTGATTGTCCTGCTGTACTCAGCACTGGTGAGGCTGCACCTTGAATACTGTGTTCAGTTCTGGGGCCCTCACCACAAGAAGGACATTGAGATGCTGGAGCATGTCCAGAGGAGGTCAATGAAGCTGGTGAAGGGCCTGGAGCACAGGTCTTATGAGGAGCGGCTGAGGGACCTAGGGTTGTTTAGTCTAGAAGAGGCTGAGGGGAGACGTTATTGCTCTCTACAACTACCTGAAAGGATGTTGGAGTGAGGGGGTGGACAGTCTCTTCTCCCAAGTGCTAAGCACTAGGACAAGAGGAAATGGCCTCAAGTTGTGCCAGGGGAAGTTCAGGCTGGGTATTACGAAAAATTATTTCACTGAAGGGGTAGTCAGACATTGGAACAGGCTGCCCAGGGAAGTGGTGGATTCACTGTCCCTGGAAGTGTTCAAAAAAAAGGGTAGATATGGCCCTTAGGAACATGGTTTAGTGGTAGACTTGGCAGTCCTGGGTCGATGGTTGGTCTGAAAGATCTTGAAGGTCTTTTCCAACCAAAACAATTCTATGATTGTATGATTAAGTCTATGATTAGTTTTATCTCCTATCATCTAGTGGTGAAATATTCCCAGGCAAATGGTGTGTTCAGGATGGAGCAATATTGAGTGTTCTTAGTAGATTTTAGTTATCCTGACAATATTAGGTTCGTATTCAATCATTTCACTGTCATATGAAGGATAGATACAGCGGTAGTATCTTCAAGTTATTTTGTTGCTGAAGCCAAAATTAGCAACAGTAAGCTTTTCAAATAAGCTTTTAATTATTGAATCAATTATGAGACATCAGGAATATTGCAGAAACCATTAGCAATACAGTTTCATGGAAAAAGAAGTTCCTTCAGATATTCTAACTGATGGGATGAATGTACTTGTCATAGAGTAGGGACCATGTGAAAATAACCCTGTAACAGAAAGCACAATGTAGGTAGTGTTATATAAAGCTGAGTGTGTCACTTGGCTTTTGCTACAGCAGGTGTTGTTCAACACCATATGGGAATTTCGGAAGACAACTTTTAATCTGAACTTCCTCATTTGACTTAGCAGAGACAAATACATAGTAATGAGTATGTATATACTTGTGATGAAATTCCAAGGAAAAGGTATTCTAACATTCTGAAAGCAAAATCTTAATGCCTTTGTGTCTTGATAACCTCTTAACTTAGATACTTAAGACAACTTGAATAAATGTTTTATTTTCTGGGACCAGATGGCTAGCACCTCACAGGCTAAAATGCCAGCTGCCAATTTGTTTGTTGGTGTTTGTCTTTGAGTTACTGCACGCACTGGGAGCTAAAGAATAAACTTTTAATTTATGTCAGATTTATTATTTCACAATTTGATTTTTAGTTAAGTTCACATTGAGTGGAGCAGCAACCTGAGGCAAATCCTTGCTTTTTTCTCTTAAGAGATATTTTCCTACATGTACTCATGCCACAGTTTTGATGTGAAAGACGGGCAGTTATTCTCAAAAGATCCAGTTCTCCTTAAGTTCCAAAGATCAATGTCAGACAAGTAGCTGACTGTGACTTACTTTTGGTGATGGTTTCTGCTTTTCTTCTGTTGATACCTATTTCCAGCAACTATTCCAGTTATGCATGCAATACATCGTAACCGATCTTCCCTATTCCATCAGGTACATCTAACGACATAAAAGACCAAGATTCATTATTATTGATTTGCACTTCAATAGTCCAAAGATATTATAATATAGCCTATGACAACATCACGCTTGAAGAAATCTCAAAATTATTTTCTTGTCCAAGAGAAAATATATATATATTCTGCTTGAACAGATTTTTGATGTATTATACAATGGACAGACTGAATGTACCACAAAGTAAGCCAATAATTCCAACTGACTCAATAACCATTTTTTTCTGGACCTTGGCATTGGAAGTTTAAGGTATCATTGTTATCTGTACTCAAAGCTAGCTTGGACGTTGAGGACTAATTCATTCTGACAAATAATTTAAGTGCTTTTTGTATGCCTTATGTAAAAAGTAGCTTCTTGGTATATCTCATGATTAAAAGTTATTTTAAAGACATTTTCTCATATGCTATAGTGTCTGATAATAACTAAAGAACCGCTTGCACAAAAAGAATAATCTATGTTAGAACAATAGTGTAGAATATAATTCTTGTAGGCCACTAATAGTAAGAACAAGATATTTAAAGTCAAATATTTTATATCCACAAAACAGATTCTGTTAATTGCGAATAAACTTATATGCTGAACTGCATTGTTGGGTAAACAATGTGAGGAAGAAATTCAGATGTTTGACTTGAGTGCCAAATTCACAAAACAAAACCAATGTGGGCATACCCAAAAATAGATTTTAATTTTTTCTTATTCTATGATCATCATATATTTAAATTCCTTTTAAAATACAATTAATTCAGGAAATAAATAACTTTTTGAAATTGGACCATTAACAATTCCAATTCTAAAAATACTTATAAAAAAAGAGATTAATGGGATTTTTTTTGCAGGACAATGGTGTCTTCACTTCTTTTTGGCTAAGACTGGTTGTGGATCTGTAATAGAGAGGCCTTTGTAGGAGAAAACCAAATTGTAAAGTTGCTACACATCAGAAGCTATATATTTAAAATATTTTTAGGCTCAGTCACTGGTTTTATTTTATTCAGGAATGAAAGCTGTCATCAATGTTAAGTTTGCTTTTTCTCCCTATCTGGAAGACATCCATAACTCAGTCCTGTGATTCATGAACACTAAAATAATCAACAATAGTCCTATACTGTTAGATTCCTGTAAATTAAAATATATAAATCCAGTGTTTCCAGCTGTAATGGGGCCTGGTAATATGATTTAAGGGAATTCAATTAGCACTTTTTAGATTTTCTTTATCCCCTATAATATTTAAACTAATACTGATTATCATTTCTATTGTACACTAGAAGCAATGCCTATTTTTCAGATTTTAGAATGTACTGAATATATCATTACATGTTTTCCCTCTAGAGGTGTTCTCAACAAGATATTAGACCACTTCTAGTTCCACCTCCTGTTTTTACTTTGGTTAGTTGGCTAGTTTAAAGTCTTAATTCTATCTTAGGAGTTAAACTGGTCCCTTCAAATATGGAAGGACTTTTCATTGAAAGAGCTACTTAATGTGTGTTTATTCTGAAAACAAAAGGGTGGCATAAATGAAAATGTGCATGTATATTTGATTCCAATGTTGCACAGAGCAAATGAGAAGTGAGGCAAGTGAGGAATGTTCAAACATACATATTCTGCCGTCTGGGGGTAGTGGGATGGATCTGTATGGACTTATATAGTTAGTATAAATTACAGCTGATCTGACCTGCAGTCACTTCCATGCCTGTCTGTGCTTTGTGGTACTGATAAGGAGCTGCTCAGCTGCTGTAAGCCCTTGACCTTTCACTTGTCTAAAGTGGTAAGTGTGAAATTTGCGACCAGCTATACTTTGGTGCTATTTCAGAGCACATCAAGATCATGGCAGGAGATGGATGAATTCATCTGGATAGTGTAAGAACCAACACTGCAGACTGAAATTCTGGTATAAAATCCTTGGAGAGAGGTTCATCTTCATTTTATGCATCATTGATATTTTTCAATGCTTGCTACTATAGTAAAATTATAATTATAACTTCCAAATGTTGCTGTTTTACTCTAAAAGAGGAGCTTAACAAAATGACATGCATCAAATAAAAACAAAGTACCAATTTATCCTCTCTACAACTTCCTTTGTGGTCAGGAAGTCAAAATGGGTATGAACTTGTGAATGAGAGCTTGATTTTATGTATTTATGAAGGTATTAATGTCTCTGTTTACCTTCATGATTTTGCACTATGGAAACAAATTTATTATAATCTCAAAATAAGCCAGTACTAAGAAAGATTCAAACCCCTATATTAATTTTCTATTGAGATGACACCTACTATTTTCCACTCCTTGCTGCAGATGGATAGAAGGCAACAGGTTAACAATCTTTTGTGGATGGTATGCCAGAATCTTTTGTTTTCTGAAAAAGAATAAGTGTACTGCTCAACAGCACTCAAAGTGTATTTTACAAGTCAATCAATAGTTATGTAAGAAAATATATTAATATAGTTATATATGAAAATATATAAATTCTGTATTCAGCAGTCAGAAGAGTATGAGGTAATTGCCATTGCAAGTTATTAGTATCGAAGCTATTAAAACATCATGCAGGGTTGCATCTATGTGCCAGTGTTTTAGAAAGCAGAACTGCTTTCTCATTTCTTTTTATGATCTATAGGTGATTCCCCTATAGTGCTCTTCGTCTACTCTAATCCTCTGCAGCAGCTATTAATTTCCTGCTCAGATGAATGTTTGATCAGAAACATCTATTCCTTTACTGTATCCTGAAATTTGTCCATTCACTGTGCATCATCCCTGTCCTTTACAGATTCCAGACTCCCTTATGAGCAATGGTGGCATGATGCTTTCACAGGCCTCCAGTGTAGCTCTCCAGATATATTCAACATCTTATGGTCTTCAACAGCCAATGTTGCCTGATAAATCTCTAACTTTATAAGTAATAGCAACAACAAATGAGAAAGGTCAAGTACTCCTCTATTCAGATGGTGTAATGCTTAGGGTAGATGCATCAAGGTAAACAGGTGAGAGGCCTGATTAGCAAATGCAGTCTTGCTTAAGATCAAGATATGGCTGACCAGGGTCTTAGGGGAACCTGCCTCCTGTATATAGCTAAATGTCAGCCCATCTGAAGCGGAGAGCTTCATAGTTACCTCTGTATAGGTGCACTTCAACATGTCAGGGCCCTCAGGGCACTAGTAGCACTTAATGACCCTGACCTCCTTCAGCTGCAGCCTCTACCTTAACCCATGGCCCAGGAGCTTTATTTAAGGTCAGCTTGGGGCCTACGCTTACTGCTTGAACTTGACCTCAGATCTGCCTTCTCAGCTCTTGGTTGGACCTGGCCGTGGTTCTGGATCTGCCCTGCTCCATTGCTGGGAGCAGTGGGATAGGCCCTGGCTGACGAGGCCCCTGCTTTGCTGGCCTGCAGTGCCCTGGCTGCTGCTGTACTCTGACAGCTGGAACTTGGTATCATTAAAGTTTTAAAACCACATAATAAAATTAATGAATAATTAGTTAATGAGAAAATCTAATTTCTGTTTCAGTGGACCAATGGCAAGAGTTCTTAATAAATTCTGAGAGGGGAAAAAAGTAGCCACAGTAGCGTTAAAAAAGCCTTATTGAAGACTTCTGTTTACATACTTCAAATTTGGAAAACGAAATTTGGCAATGTGGTAATTTGGGAGTTTGCCAGGTATTTTATGCTGTACTATTAAACTACTCTGACATACATTAAGTCTTCAAAATTCATTACTCATATTCTTGCAAAAGATGGTAGAATTGCTCATTCTAACTGGACAGCATACACAAGTCCTGCAATAAAGGTAGGTGCAATTATAACCAAGTCATACTCTTGTTCAGCAGTATTTTGTTTCAAAGATGATGATTAGAACACTACTGACTGCTGCTGAAAGCCCCATTAGTAAGATATCTGAGAGATACCTAGAGGAAATCAGAAGGCAAATTTTCAAATTAATGCATAATATCCTCACTGAAATTAGCCACTGTGCACATAAATAAAGGTCAAGTATGACTCAAACTTACGAATCAATATTATGTTGACACTGTAGTGTCTTAATGTTATGATTGAGGTTTTTTGTACTTCTAAATATCTATATCTGATTCCAGTATGAATACTGGAGTGACTGTCAATAGAATATATGAAATGTATAGAGCAGTCTGACCCAAACAGCCAGCCAATGGCTTAGAATCATGAATGTTCATGAGCATATTGGGCTAATGCAACTGCTTGGACTAATGTACCCATTCATTCACTCTTCTGCATTATGTAAAAAGAACACTTGCACGTAAGCTCAATATATAGAGAAAATAGTACTTAAACATTTCCTTCCATATTGACTCATTTTTTTATATATCAGGAAGACTGATGAGTATGAAAAGCTTAGTTTTGACAATGTGAAAAAAAAAAGATTAAATGAAAACCCAAATATGATTTAGCATGGAATTTTATTACCATTATAAAAATATGCTTTTAAAAGGAAAAAGACTGAATATTTAATACTGCAAATAAGTGCTATGTAGAATTATGCCTGAGGGTTTTTTTGCTATGTTGAGTGGATTTAATTTAATTTAGAAGGGCTGAAAAAATAGTATACAGTACACACTTTTCCAATCTACCAACTTCTTGTTATTGTTGTAGAAAGGCAGAAAGGAAGCTACATAGCTAATCTAAAAAACCCTCTAAAATTGTTTAAATAGGAGCAGAGTTATACAATGTCCACCAGAGTTATACAATGTCTACACTGGCAGTAGAAGGGAATTCACTCACACAATTTTTTTTTACTTTACTTACAAGAGAGAAGGTATCATTAAGCCTGCTCTTACTAAGGTACCAGTGAAACAAATAATATTAAAATAACTTTTCATAGAACATTGTAAACAAATTTGAAGTATTTTGCTATACTGGAAGTGAACAGTCAGAATGCAGAACCGCAGAATTAATCAAAGAACCCCAAACCCCCAAAAAACCAAAAACCACAAACCAAAAAATCAAAAACCCAAAACCCCTGAATGAAGAAGCTTTGTAGAAGTCACATGTTCTAGTCAAAGTTTGGCATTTTTAGTCATTTGGTGCTTAAACTTGGTACTGATATTGTACTGTGATCTCCATGTCAATGGGGTATTTAAAAAACCCTCATAGCCTGTAGAAAGCTGGAAATGATTTATCTAATACTTTCTGCAAGAATCAGCACCATAAAAACCCCACCTGATTTCTACTCTGTAGACTATTGCTTATAGAAATACATCTTCCACAAATCTAAAATCTAAAATGTTATGCTTGTACAAACACAGGAGACAGACAAAGTCATTTGTTGGGAATATTGAAAAAGTGCAAGTCTGAGAAGAGGCGTACCACTTTGCATTCGACCATGCATGTCTACAGCCAAACTTCATAGCTGAACTACGTCACCACTACTTATTGTTTCACTGAGGCCTATTTTGCTAATTTATATGTTGTTAAACATATTCAATAAATAATGGCTGGTCAGCCACTTAACCTGCATTTGCTTTACTCATGAAACAGAACTGGAAGGATTGGACATACCCAAAATGATATTATGCAATGTAACGTCTACAGCATTTTGGAAATGCACAAAATGATATGTGCCATTTTAATAAAATTTTTGGGACATCAGATAAAACACAGACTTATCAGTGTATCCAGTGTATATTTGGAATCTATATTAATAGCTATGTCTTATATTTCTTCCACCATCATAACTAGACAAAGAAGGATATTGATTACTCTATTTTTATCCTAGCATTCCTGACAAGGTAATAGTAGCATTTTTCTTCAGTATGCTTTAAAAGACAAATATTCTGACATTTCAGAAGCTCAAAAATACCTATTATTAAAAAGGTATTAATTAGTTCATTTCTTCATCACATATAACTAGTTATTTGTACAATTATAGATAAACATCTAAGTCTTGATTCATAAATAAAAGGATTATATGCATGCCAGTGAAATGCTGTACATATCCTGCTATTGTGTAGTGTAACCCTTTGGGCATTTTCCTTTATATTCACAGTCTGACTTTGTTGTAGAAGGGAACTGCATATATGATTCAAATGGGCTCCAGGCAGATGCTCAGATTTTTCCTGAAAACATACAAAGGCTTCAGGGAAACATCTTCCCTTGGTGATCATAAAAGCACTGCTTGCATGTTTCCATATGGAATATCCCTAGAACCTTGTTCACAAATACAGGGAGAACTGAGAAGCAAAGCTGAGTGGTTCTGGCATGCTAAGGATTTCTGAGATAATAACCATGCGGAGAAGGTTCTTGTGTATATACCAGTGTGTTACAAATAATGGAAGATATCTTACTATTCTTATATGCTGGGTAGTGCTGTGCTCTGGGGCTTCACTCTGGTCTGTTATAAAGCCAGATACTAATTTTGGACTTGACTGACATTTCTGTAATTCAGAATCATCTGTAATTACAAGTTATAAATGTTTTGGACTAAAAGCATTTCTTTAGAAACAAAGAAAAAAATACTGCATATTTATTCACAAAGTAATAGTAGTAGGTATAATGGATGGTAGCACTTCTTAATTTGAAACAGCTTGTGATTTCATAGCTGCTTTACGGGAGAAATTATACTAACAAGTTAATCTTATCATCACATCATAACCACTACTAAATAAAAGCTGGTATCTAATTTTCATTTAGATAATAGTCATGGTAGGCTAAGGGCGGGAGAAAGTCCTCTTCAAACCAGTATCTAAAACCATGGGTAAAGTGAGCTGTATTCAGTATCTTTTTCCATCTAGATCCAGGATCAGTGTACCTGGAAGTGAAACAGTTTTTAATTTGTATTGCTGAAGTTAATTTTTTATTTTTTTGCAATTTGTAGGGTCCATCTCCTACATAACTTGGTTATACTCAGTCTGTTTTCTGTCCATCCCCTGGCTTGTTGCTTCCAAGATGGTCTGCATTTCAGATTTTGTGATGGGATGTTATTTTAATTTCCTTCTGTTCCTTTTTTCTCCCTCTCTGCTTGATTCCCTTCGGAGACAGAGAATTCATCATATTTTCATGTACTCATATCTAAGGTGCTTTACCTGTCAGTAAATTCTAGTTTAGAGGCTTAATTCAGGTCTTCATTGAGCTTTCTATCATGTTGCCCCTGATGTAGCAAAGCAATTTCAATGCCTGTAAATACATGCTAGTACCTGCATCCACCATATGATGCTCAGGACAACCCTCTTGGAATATCACTACTTTTAAAAATTGACTTTTTTGTTAGACCTCTAATGCGTGTCATTTAAAGATGCTTTTTCTATGACTCCTAACTGTATTGCAACAGAAGTTTTGGCTTCTGATTTTCTCTCTTAACCTTTCCTGTAGGTGTGTTGCATATTTCGATCCTTAATATTATTTTCCCTTGTCTACCCATCTGCTTATTTTAGCTGCTTCTTCCTCTCTGCTGGATTCTGTACAGACTTCCCATCCCCCTGTCCACTCCTTTAAACTCTCCCCCATAGCTCTGTCTATCCTCTCAGTCGGTGCATTTGTGACCCTTCTGTTCAGATGGAACCCATCCCACCTATATAGGCTCCATCTGTTCGAAAATGTCCCACAAACCTAAAAGGGGACAGAGGAAGTTCTCCTCTACAGAATTGACGTCACTAGGTGGAATTCTCCTGGGGTTTTGGCCCCGGAGCATCAGTAGCATTTACAAACAATAAAAAGGCTTCTTGCTGAAAGGAATTCCTGCAAACAATGTTACCACAATACCTACCTACTTGCATGTATACTTCTCCGGACCTGATCCAAAGCCTAAGTCACTGGGGATTTTCCACTGATCTCAGTGGACTTTGGATCAAGCCTTCATTTCACAAATGCATGTGTTCAAAGGACAGGTTTAAAAAATAGAAACTTCTGCCAAGACAAGGGTGTTTAATAACTCCAAAGCATTTCTCTGTACTCAAGAAAATATGGCAACTAAGAAAACAAAATATTACAATACTTCTTTGGGAAACCATTATTAACAATATCTCTATGTGTACTGGGAACTAGTGAAATTAAATCTTGTAGATATGATGCAACCTTTTGTCAGCGAAGTGATTTTTTTGGTCATTCTCCAAATGCTGCTCAATATCTGGAGTATGTAAAGTATTAAAATCTCCTTGTGATCCACTTCAAGTAACAAGAAAAGCTGGAAGCAGATAAAAGCAAAAAACTCCGTAAAATGGAACCTGCTTTCAGCACTGTTAAAATCTCTAGAGATTTTTTTCTTTATAGCCTAAGGAGAAAAGTAGTATTAGTCTATTGTGTGAATGAAATCTTTTGCTGTTCAAAACAAATAAGTACTGAAATCTGGAATTTACGTTTATACATCCCACTGAACAGATGTAAAAATGCGGAGGAAAGACTGAAATTAATTCTTGACAATTATTACTGTACTTAGTTGCTAAGAAGTCCTTTCAAATTATTAAAAGACAAGAACCAGAACTGCTTTACACTTTATTTTTGATTAAGGTTCCTTGCAATGATGGTCTCTCCCAGCTTTTTGCAAGGTACAGTAGCTGCAGCTTTGTTTATCTGGCCCCTACACAATATTGTCAGGATGCATTTCCATTTTCCAAGTGACTGCTGCCACTGTGCCACAATCTGTGCTCATTTCTCGAGCAGCTAAACCCTTTGACACTGTGGTTTTTAATTAAAATTACATTAAACTTAATCAGCCAGAAAGAGGCTGCTGTAGAAGGCAGGTTTGATTGCAACCTGCAAAGGGCGCTGGGGCTGCCAACTCGCTAAAGATGTGCCGGCAGATGCCAAGCTGCTTGTGTGAGCCCCATGGTCACAAAAATGCTATGAGAGGTCAGTTCTGTCTTCACTTTTTTCTAGCACTGTCACCAAAATATAATGCGTGACAACTCTTGATAAATCTCAGGGAAGAGAAAGAAATACATTACTCATACAGCTGATGTACTTTTATTCATTTCTCAAGTAATTGAGAATCACAGAGAAGATGTATTTGGCAAATGCTGGTTTTTAGTGAATCCTGCAAATGATAGCCCTGTAGGTTTACCTGCATGTTTAAGAATCAAAAAGTATGCAAGGGGTTATGAGATTGGGTCCTGTGATATAAATCACCCCTCATCTCCTTAAGATTTTCCATGAAGCTTCCTTATTTTTTGCTCTTGTTTGGCTTTGAACGGAGTAATGAATGAATGAGTGTGTTAGATTGTCAGTACTTCTTTGTAGAGATATGAGTGATCTCACTGCACAAATAGTTTTTATCTGAAAATGAAAGTAGAGTTTTGAAATAGCATTCATAAACTTTTTATTCTTCAGCAGCAGCACAAAGCAACTGTATAGCTCCTCAAGCTTGGTGTCTTCTAAACACTTCCCCACATGTTGGTCATTGAATGGTAATTATATATATGAATATTATTATTTATATTATTTTAATACTTAAGAAACCTACACCAGCTCTGTCTGTGATCCACTCCCCACCCTCCCCCTTCCCCTTTATGTTCATTGTTTTTAATTAAAAAATGAACGAACTCACAATGAACTGGAAAGATACCAATGATAGGGCTAAGGTGTCTCTCTGAAACCTCCCATCTTACTGAGTTCTGGATTTTAGACTCATGATCTAGAGGGATATAGTGGTTATAACAATCATGTTTCATGCTTGAAACTGTCCAATATTAAGAGATCTTACTGCTTTGAAATCCCTTCTTCATTCTGTACAAGAAGAGGGAAAAAAAACCCAGGAGCCTTTTGTCTTCGGCTATATGTTATGAAACACACTAATAAGGCTTCTGAAAGCTTCTGGGCAAGATTTTGGGTGTAACTACATTTTGTATTTCCTCATGTGGGCTATTTCATCCTTCTGCCTACAACTAGTGATTGTGGAATCACCTGATGTTTGCTTAATTTGATTTGGTTTATGTGTTAAGGAAACAGATAACTACTGTGACCTCACGACTATGCAAACTAACCAGAATATAATGCTTCACATAGATTTCCAGTTGTGTATGCCTGGAAATGTGTTTACTGAAACTAGGAAGATCAGGAACAAATTGGGCAAAGTAATGAGAGAAATGGAGAAGAGCCATGGATGGGAGGCGTAATGAAATCTGAGAGTCTAGCAGATTTATAATTAGCAAGGGGAGACATCTGAAAAGAGAAAGAGAACAGTGAGAAAGGTTTCTCAGTGACTGAAGTGGTAGGATAGCAAAGTTATCTTCTTACTGCATAATCAGATATATTAATTACAGTGGATGGCAATTACTGTGTTAAGATCTATTATAAACTCTATCAGAAAATAAATACATTAACACTCATAAATTAGGAATAACACTAATTAAGTCAATGGAATCACACTGTTCTAAGAGAAACAGGAATGGTTTTTTTCTTCAGCTGTTCACTCGATGAGAAAAGAAAACAACAAAGCACTTCATACTTGTTAATTATATTTGGTGCAGAAAGAAATAAAATATATCAGAAAACTTAAACTTGTCTTTTGTGACACAAAAGCCTAATATGGAAGTGATGGAAGTAAGAATTAGTTTTAAGAAGTCTGGACTTCTTTTTTTATGGATATAGGGGTTAGGAACAAATAATGAATTAAGCAATGACAGTTTCATCATACTATGTCAAGTGACCGTGAATCCTTTTCCTCCCCCTTATTCCTGCAATCTTCACTATATTTTCCATTTATTCCATATTATCTTTATGCATATGGTTCTTAATTTTTTTGAATGTTTGTTTTGTGCTTTGGAAGTATTCCTGCAACTCCAGCTTTGCTAATCATTTCCTGTGACTGAGCTTTAGCCCTGAAATGAGGAGATGAAATGTGGAAAGCATTACACAGCAAACTTCCCTCTTAATTGAATGGGTAAAATAGTCATTAGCAGTAAACATGAACCAAACGGTTTTACACCTCACTAAATGGTGTTTTTTCACTGTATCAACCAGACCTTGTAATGCATCAAGTGTGCCCAGTGTAGAGCAAGATGCATGGCAAGAAACACTGTTATTCTGTATGTGGAACTTGGCCAGTTACTTAAAAGGATTACACAGTGTGATCTCCACGGTTAGCGGGGACTGGACCCAGTAGTCAAGTATTTCCTTCTAGTATAATGTTCTTAACAAGGAAGGATAAAAAAGTGGATGAAATATTTTTTCACATTTTACATCATCTTGTAAGCTACTTTCTATGCAATGAAGTCTATGGTAAAGCTGGGGATAATACACAGCTTCATTTGGAATAGTAAGATACGTTACTTACACACACACACACACAGAAAGGTAATTCCCTGAAAAGTAGTACTGATGCCTTCCGGTTTGTCTTGGTTTTGCATTTTATCCATAATTGAAGCTTTCTCTGTGATAGGTCTTTCTAAATAACTTCTCTTGTGTGGATTCTCTGGGACTAATCTTAGTTGAATTTGCACTACAATCTTTGCCTTGTGGATCAAGGTCTATCACACTGCTCAGATGCCTTGTTTTAGGCAACATGATGAACTTCAGAGCTTGACACCTCTCTGTCAGAGTTGACTGAAGCTGACAAATAGGTTCAGGGAAGAGAGACAAACATATATACATATTACTTTGGAAACTGCAGAAGTCTGGTTTCCTCAGAAAATGAGGCTAAAAGAGAAATTTAAAAACCAGATCTGAATATTTATAGATTGTTTATTTACCTGATTTTTTGATGTACAGTCATGAGTTTGTGTTAATACATTTCAAAAGAATGATGGACAAAGAGCTCTATAACTAGAGCAAGGTACAGTACACACACATAAATTCTGCTTGCCTAAAGAATGCCAGAAACCTCACTAGCCCCAGGAGAAGTGAGGGAGTTCAGAATGGTGTGTACTATGTGATGGGATAAAGATGGCATACATGGCAAAGGGCAATTTGATATGGGGAATTTCTACCTCTTGTATAATTGGGAAACCTTAGAGGTGTGATTGAGTGAAGGCAAGGGTGATGGATACAAAAATGATGGCTTCTTAAACTAATGTGTAGAGAACCCTGCCAGGAATGGTTCGTGTCTAGATATAGTTAACCAATGATCAGGCAGTAAGAGCAAATTAGAGTTGAGCCCCTTAGGGTCGAGTAACCATAATCTGATTAAATTTATTATAATGCAGAAACCAAACCCAATTAAAACAAGTATAAAAAGTATGACTTTCGACTGCCTTGTGGAAGAAAGAGACCTTGACAGTGCATGTACACTAAGGAAAGTAGAACACAGGTCTCCAGCAGCTCGGGAGTTCAGAGTAAGCAAGACAAACCTAGGATGGTTCTGTTTAAAGCTTGACATTTCAAAAGGAGAATAATCTTATTCCTTCTAGAAAGCACTCACCCTACCAGTTGCACCAGTTACATTTAAAGTGGTGATTTCTTCCTAATCAGAAAAACTAAAATTTAAAAACACGATTGATATGCATATTATTAGTACTCTAAAGACAAGATGCACCTTGGATATTAATATTATGATATCATTCATTTGCATCATTAGTATGCCTCTAAGCCAACCACTGCAATCAGCCTTATGGTGAGGAGCCATTATCTCATCAACCTGCACTTGTAAAGCAGGATCTTGTGAATAAAACAAACAGTAGAATACAAGCACAGTTATTCATGAGATACAAGAATAAGATGTACCTGAGATACCCATTTTTTATTTGGTACCTGCACTGCACTTTGTAGGGGATGGGCAGACATCTACACAAGATGGAAACTGACCTGCAGTTTCCATTAAGTACTCAAGTATGGATTCCCACCTGACACACTCCTCAGCTGCTTCCAGACAGGCTAAAACATCTTATGAGTTGTATGTGGAGCTATAAGACACTAAAAAGATCACAGGTAGGAAACTGGGCAGTATAGCTCCTCCAGGGTTTGGGTAAGTACTCAAGTTCAAACTTGTCAACTGTCTACACAGGAGAAAACTTCAGGTTCATGCTGCCTTTTAGTTTGCATCCAAACACGTATAAGCCTGAAGTGTATGCAGGTGGCATAGGACAGAGGGACCTCACCTCAGCATCAACTCAATTCCAAAGCAAAATTCCTGATTTTTCTTTACATTGTTCTAATTTCTTTCCTGACCACTTTTTTGCTTTATATTTTTCATGTGTTTTTAAGCCACTGTAGCTGTACACTTAAAATTTTGTGTTTAACTTTTTAAATTCCCAGAGACCTCTTTACATCCAACAAAGGAACAGACCTATGAGTCATCTGGACCTATGACTGTATTTTATACAACACTGCTGATTAGGAAGCATGAGGGTCTATCACATCAGGCATGTCCCTAGCAGCATGGGGTCATTGCACTCAAGGGGTTAACCGATGCCATTTAATATACTTATGTGGGGGTAAAGAGGTTCGGAGCTGGAAAATACTTCCCGTCGTATTACCACTTGGTCAATTAGCAACCTTTAGGCCAGAGCTACGTGTTCATATTCTCTTGTAATCCTGTCAGGACTCCTTACTCATTCACCAGTAGTAGAGTCCTGTGACTAAAACCTTTTTTGGCCAGGGTAGCTGAAAGACCAGCTTCTGATTCCTCACAGAAACTCTCCTATAGGCAATAAAACAGCAGTTATATCACAACTGCTCAAATGGCAAATGTGAAGTGACTGCTCGAGGATAAGATGCTGCCTGAAAAAAAGGAGATGGGGGTAGCTCATTTGACAGAGCTGTTCACACTTTTTCTGCACAGCTGAGAGACATTAGCTTGATTTCCCAAGATTGGTGTGTTTTCCAGCACAGCGAGTTAGAAAACCCAGCAGCCTCGGAGATAAACTGGGTCTGATCATACATGTTTCAAAGCTCAGGCACCAAAAGCCACTCCATAAAAAACCTCATAGAAAGCCGAATATTTTTGCAAGGTCAAGAGTTCAAATAAAGTAAACAGAAAAAGAAAAAAGGCTTTAGTGAACTGTCTCTAGACCATCTTTCCCACAATAGTACCCTACCTAGCTCAGAATTCCATACTTTCCTTTGCAGATACTTGCACAAAATGTATCTCTTTTTGTTGAAAAAGAACAAATTGCCTATTTTTACACAGACTAACGACAATTGATAACAACTATCCAGTTCAGTGAATTTGGGAATTAAGGCAAAGCAGGGCACAGTTGGCAATAAAGAAGGGAACATGAGGCCTTTTATTTTTAGTTTTGATTGATGTCTAAAGTTAAACACCCATATTTTATATTGAACAACTCAGTCTGGCAGACTCATAATCAACACTGTCGGTTACCCAGCAGCTTCCATTTACCTTGCCCACAGTAATCATTACTTCTAAAAGATCAAATAATTTTTGTATTTGTAAATATGGATTGAGATTTTTATCTTGGGGAGCCATGTATTTTATCTTGCAGAAAAAACATATTTTACCAGCCTCATTCTAGCACAGTTTTTGATAATAAACATTACTGTAGAAAGAGATGTGTTAAACATTATCCTTTTTTTAGTAGATCAGAACCATTTTTAAATGGGTATTGCATAACAGTGCATTTATGCAGTGTGTTATATGGAGTTATAATAGCTCAATTGATTTCAGAGTAAGTAGAAGGAGCAGAAGCTCTCTGCCTATAAAAGATTGAAATCCATTGATTTTGACAGTTTGATTTGGGGATGTGAAAATTTGTGGGATGATTTTTATTCAATATTCCTGATAAACCTCCTCTTCTAACTCATGGTATGTACCTGGTAATTATTGAGGGTCAATGATCTATTTAGAGTTCAAAATTTTTTCAAGCTCCTATCTCTTTGAACTGAATCTATTAATACAGTAGCAATTCAATATGTAGTAAAAGCAACGTGATTGAACTTGAAAAGGCTTTCCAGAAGTATTTTGAGTTGTTGAATGTGTATCTGATTGTGGATGCTCACTTTTAGTTCTGTGTAGGCAGGCAGTCCTCTGATCCAGACTTTGTTATGATATGCCACTGTCCAAATTTGGAGGTAGAGGGGTTGTGGGTTTTGTTTTATTCTTTCCTTTAAAGACATCTCTACCATTGGCTTCTGTAGACATATGGACATGTCAGAGGCCTGAGGATATTTTGAAATTATCTGTGGGAGCCTAATTACATTTTATTTATTTTAAATTCTGATTTATTAAGAGAATCTTATGAGGCATAACAGCACCTTCACCTTCCTTCTCAGCTCAACTCTACGTATGGACTAGAGAGGTATTTTGAAATTCTGTGGATAAGGGAAGGCTCTCGTGATTTCACTCTGAATCCAAAGTTACATGTTGCAGTGAGCTTCCCATTTTTGCAACCATTTTTCTTATGAACAACAACAAAAAAAGATGTAACCCTTTAAACATATGCACAATCCATTAAACTATCTAACACCTGTAAGAAGATCTTTGTAGTCTTTATTTTAAATTCAGAGAGACTGTGTCTCAGAACAAGAATACTTATCATACAGATCTCCACAGACTGATTGTACAAAAAGACATACAACTGACAACAGAAAGCAGATTTCAAAAAAGCTTTAAATCTAAGCTTAAATTCTGAGCCCATGGAAATAAATGGTAGTGGGGCACAGATTTCATCATTAGACCTTCATCATTATATGGATAAAAATAGAGCAAGAATATAAACAAATATATTTTTACCTACCAGCTTTGATATGAGTATATTCCAATTACTGGATTATTTTTTTTTCTAGAATTAGTATAAATCATCACAATTTTACTGATCACAGGGGAGCTTGTAATCTCATTTACCTTGGAGCAGAAGAAGAATGGAGAAAGCATAAGTGAAAGGAAAGAGAATGAAGTAGTATTAGTTCCCACATAAGTAGTACCTTCTAATTGCAGACACTTCTCCATCTCCATTCAGGCTGCAGCTTCCAGTTTTATGTCACTTTAATAATAATTAGTACCATCTCATTTTCTAATCTCAAAACATTATGATAATATAAAGTTGTATTTATTTCAAACTATTAGGGCTACTTCTCATTTTAATTATAACAACAAAACAAATTGTACAAGAAAAAAAAATCAAGTTAATATAAGACAGAGGTAGATCACAGCCAGATTTATGCATCCTCATAAATGACAAAATTAAAGAGATTAGGCGGGTATAATGTCCCTCTTTACTACAAAAAAAAAGACAAAGCTAGCAACAAAAAATTTTTTCCTAACTCCCAAAGCTGCAGATAGCAATGGAGGAAAAAAATTGGCACTATTATGTTTTAGAAAAGTATTTTCCCTTTTTTCTGCTGAGATACACTTCATCCCAAATCCTTGATATAGTTGTACGATTCATTGCATCCATCAAAACACCAAAGTGGGTTCATTCTAATTCAGGATGTCTCATTGTTTTACTCACATTTGTTTCAATCTATATTAAATACGATCAATATTAATTGATCTCTGATTATTTTAATTTGGACTTTAAAAAATGGACACTTTAGCTCAATGAAAATACATTACCCATTGTAGTTTATATTAGCTTACAAGAAGGAAGTATTTTTGAGGAAGACTTACCACAGAAGTCCTCACTGACAAGTCCTCCAAACTTTTTCAGAAGAAAACAGAAGCTGATTAGTGTAGAAATTTGTTATCTTACTGGAATGTTCTAAAGGACGGGCATGCAGATGTGCAACAAAAGCCTATGAAGAGTCAGCATCAGACCCATACTTTGATACATTTCAGGTGCTTGTTTAAAACCAGTGTTTGTCATGGTGAGAAATTCTGTGGTGAATGTCAAGACAAAAATCAGAATAACAGTGGTGATCACAGCTGGAAGTAAGTTTGAAAAAGAAACAACAATAAAAAATCCACTCTCTAAATCGATACAACTGATAATGTAGACCTATACTTTTTTCATATTGACTGAAAGCTTGGAGTATGCTGACCTAGGTCTGAACCCACTGCCATGCCATCTATATGTATTATGTGCTCTGAAAAATAATTGGTTGATGGACTTACGCATGGAGGCGTGAAAAACTTTGTAATGCTCAGTCACAGCAGGATAAGACCAGAAGAAGACATTAACAGCGACCGGAGAGGAAGATGACATGGTAACAAGAGTGAAGTAAAGCATGTCCTTGTAGACATAAAGGACTAGGAAGATTAAGTAAGCAAGAGCCGGTTTTCCTTTTCCACGGTCAAGAAACAATCCTCACAAATATTTTCTTAGCTTTTGTCAAAACCAGCCTCCATTTTTTTATTACATGTAATAGAGAACACAGTAAGAGACAGAGATGAATGCAGTATAAATGCCTGAAGTGTAGTCACTTTTTCTTCCATATTTTATTCAAATTTTCTTTCATTTTATATTGGCTACAGATGGAAGAGGTATTTTTGCTGTTGTTTTAGAGAACCAACAGCATGTTTTACTTTTTGCAAGGGCATGTAGTGATAGGACGAGGGGGAATGGCTTTAAACTCAAAGAGGGTAGATTTAGGTTAAACATTAGGAAGAAATTCTTCACTATGAGCATGGTGGGACACTGGCACAGGTTGCCCAGAGGACTTGTGGATGTCCCCTCCCTGGAAGTGTTCAAGGCCAGGTTGGATGGGGCTTGGAGCAACCTGGTCTAGTGGAAGATGTCCCTGCCCATGGCAGAGGGGTTGGAAATGGATGATCTTTAAGATCCTTTCCAACTCAAACCATTCTGTGATTTTATGACTCTCAAAAAATATAATTTTGTTAAGATTTTATAGCCATTGCTTTTTGCTGCTCTTATTACTACTTACTCCATTACCACAGTTCCTCTCATTCAGCGGGGGATAAAGTTAAGTATCCTTATTCAGTTAAGAATAAAGTGTAATACTTCTGTATTTAACCTACTTTTTAGAGAAACATTTTATGTTTCATAAAGAAACCACTATCTGTACAGCCACAAAATTATCTGCATTCTACAATTGACAAGCTTGGTATATAAGCTAACACTAACTTTTTGCATAGCATTTCTTTGAACCATATCTTCAGTTGGCTAGGTGACTTCTCCACCCTGCTAAACCATGATCTGCTCTCCAAAATTGCATCTGTCATGTGGCTGTTAGATTGCTACAGCAATACTATAAATCATGCATGACATAACCAATACACAACACTGCAGTTTGTCTTCTCAACAACCATGTATCAGGTGCAGCTAGCCTGTCCTCCACCCCTTGTTCTGGTTTGACACTGAATATCAAAAGTTAGGGCATTCATTTGCTGACACAAAGAGTATCAATAGAAAAGAGGGCATAATGCACATAGATGAAGATGATGATTGACAACAATTTTCTGCTTGGTTTAGTGGTACTTTCAACCGTTAGGAAAATCTGCACAGAAGACACAGATTTTGGAGCACTTGTTCATTTCACCACTTCTTGAGGAACTACAGATCATCACAAACCTCATGCCTGCTTATTCAAGTTAGAGTATATACTTTTGAGCTTCCTAATATAACCCTTTCAAAATAAAGCCACTTTAGTGAGCATACTGCTGCCTGTCTGGAGTCCAAGAAGAAACATGACAGACATTAGTAATTTGCACACTGCTTAACACCCTGATGGAAGGCACCTGGATATAATGGTAAAAACTATGAAGAAGAGAACAGAATACTTCAGTATGGATATAACTGACTAGAAACGCATTAGCATTGTAGAAGGTAAGAACAGAGAAACCTCTGTAAAGGTTAGCTGAGTGTAAAGTACTATCAGTCACTGAAATTAAAAGCACTCATAGTTCCTGTAAAGCAGGTGGTCTTAGTTCTGAATACCACAGTACAATATACATTACTTTCGCAAAACAAATGTGAAATACTTTGGAAACTTAAAACAATTAAGATCTCCAGCAAACACTTTTTTTAAAATTAATTTTAATTTACATTTAAAAACAATGAGAACTGTAAGCTAGAAGATGTTACAAAATTTTAAAAAAGTCAATAAGGAAGAAATTTAATAGTGTTTTCCTAAAAATTTCAAGGCCTCCTATAAGACTAGTCAATATGGAAGCTCTGGCAGTACTGAATATGGACAGCACAAACCAGAGAAATCCAAACAGAGCAGCAGTGAAAAGAATATACTGGAAGTCATGCAGAAGGACACTGATGTTATAGTTGATAACCACAGTTTGCATACATTGTAGGAACAGCTATTCCCACATTAAATTTTTGCCTGCTAAGATCAAGACTGTTTATTTTACATTTTGATAAAATGAAATGTTAAGTCTATCAAGCATCATAAGTATCTATCAGATTTAACCTTGATATGGGCTGCAGGACTGCAAAATCCTTGACAACAATGCATAACAGCACGAATGAGGAGGTTTGCACACGCTTAACATGGATCATCTTGCACTGTGCAGCAGCAAGTGCTAAGGATTTGAGGAATTCCCATTCAAATCACCCTAAACTAAAAGAGACAATGGAGATCCTAGCAACACAAAAGAAGAGGGGAAATATGATGTCCTTAAAATATCAGAGGTGCTAGACGGAAGTCTTCTTCAGATACTATTGATAAAGTGGCTGTCTTAATACTCATGAAGCTCTCACTTCAGGAGGAGAGAGACAGGCACCCAAGTGGGTAGGGTAGGAGGAATGTTAAAAGATGGCCTCAACCATTTCCAGTTTGCAAGATGGTTTTTGTTTTGGGTTGTTTGGTTTGTTTTTTTAACACCAAGTTCTGCTGGCAGCCATTTCAACAGATTGTCTTTGTCTGTGAGAAAGACAGCTTCTCTTTCCACGAGATCAAAAGATATAAAAAGAACAAGCAACATATTGTAAAACACAGCATTATTAAATTAAAACAATAACTGATCCTCAGAAAGTTGGAGATTTTTTCTTCCTCTGTATGAAGGAAGAAATTAATTTTGAATATTGCAGCTAAGTGCACTACTAGAGAAAGATATTCTTCCAAACAAGGGGAAAAATAAATAAAATATTCACGTGCAGCATATAAATCCCCAATAAGCTATTTCCTTATTTTGTTGAATGAGAAGCGGGTTGCTAGGCTTTTTACTGTTTGAAATGCATTTCAGTAGTTCTATCATTATTTTTCTTAGCTGCAGAATAGGTTAAGAGAAGATATTTTATTTATTGTTTCTGTTTGCAGTGATGCTGCAAGATGAGATTTCCATTTCTTTTCACTCAACTACGCCAGTATTGTTTTTTTTAAAGAAATGTAGTACTGCTATCTAAAACCAGTGTGCAGAGCTTTAATTTCACAATATCAAACATAGCTTTCCAAACTAGCAGATACTACTACTAGGCTACTAATATCTAGGCTACCAGTATCTGTGTAATTCGATATGCTGACACATTTTTATTTTCTGTCTCAGTAATGTCTCATTTCACTAACTCATGGCCATAGGCTACAAACAACTCTCACTCCCTGAAATGTCATACATAATTAATACATGGTAAATTTTAAAAGAGAAAGTTCTTCAGACCCATTGAACAGGGCATTTCTTTCACTTTCTGTCCTACAGTATTGTGTAATGTTGATGTAAATCATTCTGTTTTCAAACTAGCCATATTTGGATGGTCAGTGAAAATCTCCTGTGCCAAGATGATGATATACTCAAACCTTTGGTTGTATAAACATAAGCATACGAGTTCAGCTAAATATGTCGGTCTAATTTACAGGGTGATTCACTGACTGCAAGTGCAACTTACATAGTATATAAATGTACACATACTTTTGGCCCTGTAATGTTTGCAAATTTGTGTACTAAACAATTTTAAAAAATCTAGCCTATACACTTTGTAAATATTTTTAGTATCTATAGAGTTTTAATTAATTTTATCTGTCATCAAACTTGCACTTAAGGAGACCTATGTTCCTTCAATTAATAAAAATTCATAATAGTAGACCTACCACAAACTGGCATTTATTTTCTTATATGAATACTGTTTTACCCAAATGGCTACCTGATTAAAATACTGCATCTTAATGCTTTATAATAATTCATAAATAATTTAATTGACAATACTCTAAACATCCAATGACAATGTATCATGATGCTCAATGCTTTGAGCCTCAGTGTTTCACTGTCGACTGTGTGTTACCTAGTGAATGGAATAAGTAAAAGTGTTTCTTTTTCACATTGTTTTTGAGAGTGGTATTTGAAACTCTCTGATAGCATCATCAGTTAGATCCTCAAAGCCTCCTGATAGTCGAAGCCCAGCACATATTCTTCTGCAGGAGGTTTTTAACAGAATTAACATAATAAGGTTTTTACAACTGCTTTTAAAAAAAAAAGTTTAAAAATTTTTTTCTAGGGTGAAACAGGAGATAATTGCACCACTCGACTAATGTCTGATGATACGTTTGTTTCTGGAATTGAACTATTTTGGGAAAATATTCATTTTCTGTTACAATTTTTTTCACTGCAGACACACATCTGACAAGTTCTACTATGTTTTTAGAAGTTCATTTCCAATTACAGAGCCACTTGGCTTCGCAATTAAAAGAGAAAGACATTTTTCTGCTTCGAACTAGATAAATTTACTCTGGATAAAGATGATAAGTTATAGTCCAGCTTGCTTATATGAATGGTTAATAAAATGAAATTTGTCCCTCCCATTCTTATAGTAAAATGTTTACTCTCTTAATAATTTATCTTCTGTCTGGATTGTCTAATCACAGAAGGCCACTTTGTGTCACATAATCAGTATATAGTAGGAAACTCCCTCTGTGGCTGGGCACACCCCCTGGTGCCTCCTGAACCAGCTGCCCCATATTTAATCCAAGTAGAGAAAGATGTCAGTGAGGTTCCAGCACTTGTGACGTGCTCAAGTGCGATATCAAGGCAACACAGTAACTGGGCTCCTTTACAGACCTCGCTTTCCCTCCTGGCGGAAACTAGTCCATCTAAGGTTGACTGAGAAATGCTCAGGTAATTGACTACATATGTATTTCAGACTGTCTTTACCTCACAACTCACAGCTCCATTTCCACACTTCAGAAAAGTCACATTACTAATAATCTAAAATAAAATCTTATTGAGGAAAACCAATATGCACTGACAGAAAGATAGGTATATTTTTTTATTTATTCTATTATCTTAGAAAGAAAGGGTCCAAAATAACAGCTGATCTCAGACCAGTCTTCTATAATCCCTTTAGTCAATAAATACAGCAACAAATACAGTATTTCAACAAAGAAGAATTTAACACAATTTGCACAAATAGAAGAATCTCTAGTGTGTGAAATGGAAGGCTTATAATTTTGCTTTAAAAGCAAGTATCAACAGAATTTAATTATAAAACTACTTCTGATGCTTCACTGATAGTGAATGTGCCATATAAAGCAAAATAAAAGACTGTCTCACAAGTCAAACAGTTTGAATCTAGCACAAAAATACACTTACCATCTCTTACACATCTGTTGCTGCTTTACTAATTTTTATGCAGAATATATTATCTATCATAATATCTGTGCTCTCAAAAACTCATAAAACATAAGGTTCAGGAAAAAACTTTGTACAAGGAAAATCACTGACACAAAGAAAACCACCCAGCCTTCATATTAATTCAGCTTCACTATTTAGTAAATCAAATTGTAAACTATAATAAATAATCCTTAATTACTGCAAGAGTTTTATAAAACTATTTGGTATTATCCTGCTGTATTTGTTCATCATTGGCCCAGAATTTGGGAAATGTCACAGTGAGTCACATAAAAGGACCAATGGCTATCAGCCACACAGGTAGCCTGCTGTGAAAAGTTAGTGCCAAGAGATTACTCTCCTGTGGGCAGGACACCCATAGGTGAATGCTCTATCACATCAAAAGCTGCTCACTGGCAATCAAGTTCAAACACCTGATCACCAGATACATGTGTATTTTGCTGGTCCATCTGCAGCACAGAACATGTGCCAGAAACTTCACTAAAGGTGAATAAGAAGGGAGCAGTGTAAAGTGAATCATATGTTTAGGAAACACTTTGTTCATAAATCTGCACTAAATATTTTATTATTTTTCTTATTCACAATCAAAATTCACCACAGGCAGTGAAAACATCACATTTTCAGTTATGGCCAGAGGGATTTACAAGATATTGTTATATTTTGGGGACTACTTTTATTGTACTGTAATCTTTTCTCTAAGCCCTTAAAATTTCATATTAAGCGAAATTCTGAAAAAACAAAGTAAAAATAAATAATTCCCTGACTGATTCATAAACACCAGATCTGTCAGAACATGTGCAAAAATCAGATCACTGGTACTAAATGCAAACCTCCTGGTATACATGGGTGAAAGGAGATCTAATGCATGATGGGATAAAGAACTGGCAGTCTTGTTAAAAATGGGGATTAATCTAGACCTCACTGAAGCTAATAGGACTTTCCATTAACTTCTACAGTCTTTGGATCAGGTCCTATAGTTTATTTTTCTCTGTCCTTTTATCTTCTTTCCCTTTCAGATTTGTTTTTCTCCTTTATGTGTTACAAGAGCAGTACTGAGAGCTGAAATGGACAATGCATAGCTGGCAGTCATTCTCTGGTAATTAGACTGAGTCTCAAACACCTGACCTGCACATCTATGGATATCAAGCACGTCTGAGTGCCCAATTACCCAGGAGTATTAAGAAATAGGTTTGGAGGATGGGCAAATGATTTGATTCTTAAACTCTACTCTAGTTGATGCTGTACGTGCTGCTTCTTTAGCACAGCCTAGAAGACTCAAAGAGAGATTGGAGGTCAAATCCTCTCCGAACCATCATATACTGTGAACAATTTCTTCATACTGTTTAGGATCTTTGACCTCTAGAAAGTCTACAGCATTTATAATTATATCTAAAGCAGCTTTGATGGTGTCTTCCTCTATAATGGATTCACAGACATGAGTAATACTCCTTAATTTTCAAGTATTTCTTTTTCAAATTAATACTTCAAAGAGAAAAACCCTTATCTTGTTAAGAAGAGTTTTTAGGGTTGTAGCTCTTGCATAGGATGATGCAGTTTGGTAGCCTCTCTTGTTAAAAACATTCTAGTACCCATCTAATGCCCACTTATTTATGGATTTTAGACTAAAAGCCCTTTTTTACCAGTTTTCTTCACAAGCACTTATCTCAACATCCTCATTAGATGGTTTTTCTCTTTTCTTTTTTTCCAGGCCTATCCATGCCCTTGGTACTTTCTTTTGTTCCACTCTGCAAAAGGAATGGCTTTAAAGGATCTCTCTCCATCAGTTTCAACTTTTTTCCTTTGTAATTAGCCTTATTTGAGGAGCAGAAAAGTAGAAGACCAGAGAGAAATAATAATAATAAAAAACCCTGGTGAACAAAGGAGATGATGTTCTTTACTTCAATCATATGCTGTATAGCCTGAGTCAAAGAACTTGCACAGCCCTTTTTTTTTTTAAATCTGACTCATATGGTACATGTAAGCCAGCCGAGAGAAAATTTCAAAGCTAAAGAAGAGGAATGTTTTATTCAGTTGTTTATTGTTATTATTATGACTTACTTAAAAGTCATAATTAAAATATCTTTTACATACAGTAATTTGGAAAGGAAAGACATGTTTGCCATAATCTCCATCAAGGAATATATTGATAGCATTAATACACAATTGTGTGAATAAAAAAGAATATATTTATTATACTAATGGACAAGTGTATGAATATGCATATTTGAAAAATAAGGAGTGAAATAATAAATCTGAACTAGAATGGAACTTGAATATACATTACTATAGAATAAAGTCTAGAACTTATAAAGAAAGTGAATTAATTTTTATTCTAACATTTTCAAACTCTTCTTTAAAAAACAAAGAACATTTGTACAATCAGGTCTTGATTTCCTAGGTTTTGATTGCTGTTTTTGTCTTTTTCCCTTGTAGATTAGCTACATTTTATGTACTTGAAGATGACCAAATTTGTGTCTTGTGTTGACTTGTTGATTTTATGTTCAGCCTAAAATAAGTTCAGCTAAAGCTTGTAGCAATTTCCACAGATGTTATAAGATTCTCTAATGCTTACTGTAAAAGTAGTAACATACCTGTAAAGCCTTGATCATTTAATTTTTGTTTATATGTCTAAATTTAGTAATGCCAGAGTTATCCAAGTTAAACCAATTTTGATGGGTACACAGTTCAGTTAAACATTTATACAATTGGGATACTTTTGTGAATTTTAGTTGCACTACAAGACCTTTTTGAATCTGTAAAACTAAACAGAAAGAGACATTCCAGCAAGGAATGACAGATAGGAAAGACATCTTTACCAGCGGGGCAGTGTAGCTCTGGAATAGGTTATTCAGAGAAGCTACATATCTCCATCTTCAGATGTTTTCAAGACTTGACAAGACCACAGCTGACCCGACCTAGTATTGACAATCACCCCACTTTGAGCAGGAGGCTGGACTAGGTGACCTCCATAGGTCCCTTTCAAACAACATTTCTATCATCCTGTGATTAAACTGAATGAATCCGTCTTCTAATAAGGCACAGTCAATTTCTGACCTCATTACTCATTCACAAAAGAGAGACCAACATTAAGTTGTTACTTGAAACCTGTATTTTTCATAAATTCTTTCTTCAAATACCAGAAGCAAAAGCATCTCTGATGGTTCTGAATGACATTTAAACAGAATGACTATGTTTTTGTTGCCTGGACAAATATTCTTAATCATCAGCCTACCCCCCTGATTATGGGGTTTTGTATTAACCAGAGAAAGAAACCTGCTCTGTTCAAATGTATTTATACAGGGATCACAAATGTTGTGGGTCTAACATTTAGTTAGCTCATCTGAACTGGGATCCCCAAAACAGAAAATTCAGAAGAAAACAGATGGGGCAGAATCAGAACTATTGTAATTGGTAACACACAGATCTCAAAAGTGTCTTCCTATGTTACTCATGACCCATGTCAGACTCCTGCTGTTGAAGGCAGCTGAGCCCTGTAATCCTGTTCATGAACTGATGAAATGTCATCTTTAAAGCAATCCAGGCTGCTCTCTCCATTAATATTTTAAAGAGCTTGTTCCAGAGCTCATTCCTTTTAAAGTTAAAAACCTTTTCATTTCCAATGGTATGAATGCCCAGGTTCAATCCCATTTCTTGTGCCAACTCAGATAGCTCTTTTGCCATATTCTTCCTCACAGAGATCTTTTACCTGCTACCAAGGGTTGGACACTGGTAAGACAATTTGCTTCTCGATATAAAATGAAAGCAAGTTTACTTTTGTTTGCAAATAAATGATAAACAAGAAGTGCTTTGCCTGAAGTTCTGTCTGATCTGTCAAATATCAAAAAGACAAGGACAAATTATATCATGGCACCTCTTCAAACCAGTAGCACCACAATAAGGCTTTGCCCAGCGACTCCTTTGAATTTAGTACGTAAAACAAGACTGTTGGGAACCACAGAGGAGCAGGGAAGAAACAAACCTACTCCTGAGTTTTGGGTGGATTCAGCAGCTACAGGACTCGGCTTCAGCCATGCATATTAGCTCCCATGTCATCAACACTAATGTTACAAAGGCGCTCTTAGCTCTCATAGTATTGCCAGTAGCCTGAAACCATACACAGTAAACCTTACACAGTAAAGTCTGAGATGAAGGCATTCACTGTCAATCTGTTCTCACTATACTTTACAAATCTTGCAGGCACCTAAAAGGGTTATCTCAAGTCCTTCTCACAGTAAATAAAATATTCTTTAAAAGGCTTTTGGGGATCCTCAGGGCATTTCAGTATTGCCAGGAAGATGCTTTACCCTACCTAGTAGAGAAATACATAACAATGTGCTTTAAAAATTAAAAATTTAGAAGAATCTGAATAATTGCTTCCTGTCAATTTTCTAGGTTGGCATCATGTAATTCAAGAGTGAACCATCTCAATAAATTAATTTGGAAATGTCTGTCTAGCCTGTGGAAAAGCTATGTAAAACTGTGTACAGAGCACAATACATAATGAAGCTTACACTTGCTTTGGGTTTGTCCCGAGGAACATACAGCAACTCTGACATGGTATCTGTCAGTGTTACTGGTTACAAGATGCAGCCTAGTAGCAGAGGAGTCTTCTTTCCTGTTCAAAGGCGAAAACAAAAATGTAAATAAGTATTTACAACTCAGTTGCCTCAAAATATTAGCATCTGTTTCTTCTTAAAAATAAGTAAGTAACTGCATTATAAGAATAAAGGAAAAATAGTTATTATGTAGATATTAAAACTACAGGTCAGGACAAAAAATCCGTAACAAAATCAGTGGTTTTCAATTTGCTTAGGTGTGCATGTGCTGTAATCTCAGACCACTTACTTTTGACCTGATCGTAAGAATCAACCACAGCTAAATCGATCAGGTTCTTGTACTCTGATTTGCTCAAATAATTGCACTGTGTTTTCTGACATGCACAAAGTGGAGCTGAGTGCATAACATAGGAATATCCCACAGGCAGAAAGATTCCAGTTTACCTCAGTACCTTTCTGGTTCTTAGAAATAGAACATGCAGGAAAATGTAAAGTGGTAAGACATATTTCTTTAAAGTACACATTCCTCAAATGCATGCACCAACTAAAATGCCATCAATCTTGAACAGATTTACACATAGTAAAATCTCTGAAAGTCGCAAAGTGCTGTTTGAAAACATTAAGGCAACAGAATTTCTCAGCAAAGCAGCAGTTAAACAAACAAATAAACATAGTGAAAGCAACATACTTTAGTTGTTTGGTTTGGGTTTTTTTTCCAGACAACAGATGGATTTTATTTGTTTTGTTCCTTTTTAAGCAATTTAGCCTCAAAGCAGACTCTGACCAGGGAGACTTTCAAACTTCCTATATCTCAAAGCTAAAAGCGTACCAGAGCGTCGTAACTGTAAGAATGTCTACACTGTGACAAGAGAGGGCATGCAGCACAATGGAACTTCTGCTGTAACTGTAATACAAATAACTTTTGTATTAACTTTGAAAAATGTGAAAGACTGAAGAAAGAACATTTTGTCTAAATACAATGCAGAAAATTGAAAAATTACATATTTCAGATAGGAGTGCGATCAGATATTCTCAAGAGGTAGACATTCTTGCAGATTCACTGCTGCTTCCACCAGTGTTGTCTTGGTTTCTTGATTTAGACAGATAAAGAATTTATTTTATGTATTTAACATATTAAATAAATAGTATTTTAAATAATAATTATTATTTTATGTATTTAATGTATTAGATTAGACACACAATCCACTAGTTTCATGTATTTATGTATGTATTTTGAAGGAATCATTCTGATTACTGTGGATGACTTCCTGAGCAAGGAGGAGTACAGTTTCTGTTTGAGCTACAGGATATGCAGCAAGAAAATAAGCATTTTGGTTGGAAAAGTGACTGATGTTGAACCCATCGTTTAACCCATGCTGGTAATTCGTATTTGTCTTGTTTCAGGTTCTAGCCTCTGAATCTTGCAAAGTATTTTTCTAATGGGTATATATAACATGGATCATCATACTTTTTCTCCCAATATTCTACTGCATGCTAGTGAGGACCAATCCACTTCTTAGTCTCCTTTTTCTGGAAAGCTAAATATATCAAGGTATTTATGACTATAAAACAGGTATTGTTAACTTCAAATATACTTATGACTTTAAAAAATACTTTCTAATTCCTAACATTAAAAATATACTGACAATTAAAATGGACACAGTCTATTCTGACTCTCCATTACACCTCCTCTTTGATCCTTTCCTATCTTCACTACGGTTTCCTGTTTGTTTTTTTGGGGTTTTTTAAAACAATGCCACAAGCAATGCCATGAACAAAAATTATTCAACCACTGTAATAACTCAGTATTTCTCTGTGTATATACATTATCCAGCTACTAGGATATCCAACAGTGTTGCATGAATAGTTATATTCAAGAATTGTGATAGATATCCAGCTAATATATTGTTAAATTAATTGTTAATTAGAACTAGAGGATTTAACCAAATGCACTTAAAAATACTTGACAGACCTTAGCTTTCAGTGAAATCAGGGATAGAACTCAAGAAAACCTTTTTATCCCAGATCTGTGATAATATGTTCTTATATTAAATCTATTAATTTCAAACTTTTATTTAATTTCTGGCAATCCTTTTATTGGACAATGAGCGGGAGGAGATTTCCCAGAAGTCAGCTCAAGTCTGACTACAGGTCAAAATTTCCCCGCAGATACTCAAGTGCAATCTGGCTGTACAATGTATGCTTCATTCAGAAACAAAACTTTTTAGATGATATTCTGTCTCTTAATATGCTTAGACCTAAAAAATCAGAAACAGTACTTGTGAATCAATAAGAGTATTATGAAAAGTTAAAAAATGGGTTATAAAAATTCTTAAAATTGTAAGAGTGAGAGGTTTTGAATAAGCCATATTTTTAAAGCAATACTCAGCTCAACTTTTAAATCTTGGATACCACTGTTTTCATAACACAGATCAGTTTCAGAAAAAGAAAAGATTCAGATGAAAAGAAAGAAAGCAAAGGGGAAGAGAGAACTGCTCTTCACTGACCAAACCACTTTCCCTTCATTTGCAGGAAGAGGGTAATGAAAGATCGGGAGCTCTGGCTTTAGGGGACCATTTCTCACTGTTCTCCATGGGCATACTGCTCCTGGCTTCAAGGCGACAGCAGCAGCATTCAATCGCAAGCCTAGCAAGGATGCCCACTAGCTACACTCAAGGCAGTATTATTGAGCCCTTTCTCTATGTACCTCTCAGTTTAAAATTCCATTTCTGATTATTGATCAACCTGGAAACAAAAAACTTCCACTCAAGCAGTCCTGCCAGAAAGCCAGGAGACGTCCTGCACAGAAGCACAGTGCTTCCATACAGGTAGTCTGCATACTGAGGCTTCCTCTTTGGTTTTGTATTCTGTAAGCTATGTCCCTGGGGTGCCTGGGATTTGCCTGAAGTACTTCTCTACCATCTACTTACTCTTTATTGGCTCTTCAGCCCAACACTAGGCAAAAGCCTTACACTAATCCTTTTCAGCTTGCCACAGAGCATTTCCCAGCTGCAAGGTCTTGGGATAATGGTCCATCTTTACACACTTGCAAAAAATGCTTCAGAGAAATAATGAACCCTAAATTTATTATTTTCCCCTGATCTACCTGAACCCCAACTTTAGCCAAATTTAATGACAAAAAGCCCTCAAAGAATTATCAAGCAAGTATTAAATTTAGAGAACAGAAACCCTGAACTCCCATTTACATCCCAAGCCTGGTTGCACAGCCAGTAAGACTCCGTATCTGTAACCTCTGTCTTTTTCAGATTTTGCTGTTTGTTTTGGGACACAAAAGCAAATATCCTACACACCCCAGCATTGGATGGGTAATTGTATCACTGGGAATTATGGTCATACTTGTATAGTGAAGACCATCTTAGAAGAGAGGCTCATTAAACATCCACCACCAGCAAGGCCAGAAACTAATGACCTGAAATAGAGTAACAAGTACATTTATATAAAATTTTCTTTTCTGGAATACACTATAAAACATAGGTTTAAGTATCCTCTTTGAATAACCTGAGAGCTGTTACTTTATTTTCTTACATATTTGGAATTGCACACATAAAAAAAAATAAAATAAAAAGACAAAAAAAAGAAAAAGGAGGCGATACCTCTTCCTGAGCTAACATAAAGTAAAGTTGTTAACGTCTAATTTTGAATTCTACCTTTATGCTTTAGCAGATCTGAAGACAGAGCTTGACAAACTGGAGTATTTATTCAGACAAAAATAGCCACTCAGCTGTGCTTTAGTGCCATTTTCTGTCACACCAGCATGACAGCACTAAGTGTTTAGTTCAAATAAGTGGTTCCACGTCCTCTGATAATACAACATGGTTCCAGCATTCTGTTCACTACAATTTCAGCTCCATCAGGGGTGGCACAAGACAGCTCAGTATTCCCAGAGATTTTCAAACTGTGGTGCATGTGTTCTATTATGCACTCAACCCGTCTGGTCCATTTGGACTGGATTCACCAGGGAATACAATTAGCTGGCCATTTTATTTACGCGACCCAGCCTGCCAATTTGTCTGGAGCTTTAGTTATTTTTCTTTTTCTTACAGTTTCAAATTATTTCTGATGTGGTAACTATATCTGTAGCACAGATTCTTTTTCTGCTGGGCATTAGTGTGTAAGGCAACCAACCAATAGTTGGGGACTCATCTTGGGACAGTTAGGATCTTCAAATGAGAAGTAGTAGTTATTTCCTCAACAAACTCAAGTACATTGTTCTTTTAAATGAACCACTACATAAGACTTCTTCCGAAGGTGCTGCCAAACAAATCATGGAGAATATGAAGGAACAGCAAAATACACAGCAACAAATTTTGGTCCATACTGCATGACTAATCAGTGGTCCCAAAGCAGGGCACTGTTGTTGCACTGAAGACCAGAAATTGAGACAGGCTCTTCAGTATTTTAGGAAAACGGGCAAATAAAAGAATGATCTTATCCAAAGGGCACAGAGCTTATGTAGCTCCAGCAAGCTTCACAGAACCACCATTGACACTGTATTTTGTCTATACTTTTCAAAGTTCAGACAGCATATATAACACAAGTATTTCATGTCAAAAAACAAGACCAGACACAACTAGATAAACATAAGAAGTCACACTCATTCAAATGCAAACACTTGAAATGGTAAACCTAGGAAAATATTGTGTGTTTATCCAAAATAGGATGTTCATATATTACTGATTTTATGATGCCAAAAATTATTTTCTGCCAATGTTTTCACTATTCTTCTCTTTCTCTTTTTCTGCCTGTCTCCCTGTGTTCCAAAGAAAAATCTATCAGCTTCCTACATTTTCATCTTGAGGGAACACAAACCCAAAACATTACACACAATTAAAAGGAAACTCAGTAAGTAGAAAAATTGTGCCACCTTTCAACAGACACCATTTTTTCCTGTGCTGCTACTCAACACAAATAGTCTGTCTTACAATTTTCCTAATTACCCTAATTATCTTTTTCCAAAAACATGCTACCTCTGGACAAGCCCATAAAATATGTCCTAACCTACTCTCCTGCCAAAAGCTGTTTCCACAAGCTTGGCTGATCAGCTTCATGCAACGCATTCATTTTTGTTACAATTTATAACTAAACTATGACAGGAAGCTCAGATATTTTGACCATTTAACCATAGAGAATTAAAATTACCAAAAATTAAAGTTATAGTATACACGGCAAACACAAAATGACTGATGTGATTATGTAACATCTCTCATAACTCTGAATGCAACTGAACTAGATGACCTTTCAGTGAGTCATAATGAGTCAAACTGAAACTATCACCAAAGTAGGGTTAAACTAGAACAAAACAGCAGTGCATTTATGCTGACAGACAACCATAGTAATTATAAACTCACTAGAATATATGAAAGGTTCATCCTCCTTAACAATACAGCATGTTTTTATTTACATTAAGAGGTCTGAGAGCAAAAATCAGAACCTTTATCTGAGTACTTATCTCAAGTGTCCCTTATTCCTCAGGCCAGCCCACTGTCTCCTGGAATGTTTTCCCAAAGCACTGCAGGTTACTAGTCCTCCCCTCAGGAAACAGTAAGTCCTAAAATCACTTCTCTCCATTCTGTAACTTCATATTGCATATTAGTTTGGTAGACTGACATAGCAGTTGGAGCAAATACTCCTGTTGTTCTTGGCAAATATGGAACAATTGTATCAGAAAAATTACATACAAAAATGGCAGCTATTGTTAAAAGATAATATAGCATAAAATCAAACTATGTTGAAATAACTGCCTAGAATGTTCCAAATCAGATTTTCAGAAAACTGAAATAATTGCATCTGCCCTTAAGTCGCCTCAGGACAGCTCCATAGATCAAGCACATTGAGTAATTAGGGACACTTTTCAAAGTCTGTGTCTGAGAAGAGTAGATCACTGGATACTGTAGGTCACAGGCATGAGGTAAATAAAGTCTGACCCTGCTTAAGAGAGAACAG
Source organism: Aegotheles bennettii (assembly GCA_013398125.1). Classification (NCBI taxonomy): domain Eukaryota; kingdom Metazoa; phylum Chordata; class Aves; order Caprimulgiformes; family Aegothelidae; genus Aegotheles; species Aegotheles bennettii. Next base: position 263,336 of record VZRW01008973.1, read on the forward strand.
AAGAATCTAAAGACAACTGATGCTAAAGGTAGGCAGAGTTTACCCTGCTGTTGGCCTTTGTAAAGCAATGATGTCAGAGCTCCCTCCCAAGCAGTCCAGAAAGGTGCCTTAACATGACAAAAGAATCAAGCCAACCACATAAAAGATGGCTTACAGAGTACCTGATTGGTAACTTTATCCCATTTCTTCTAGAAAAAGGTAAATTTCTCTGGACAGAGGTAAACTTGACATGGCACAAGTGGAGAATGTTTGCTCCTATTGTCCAAAAACATAGCCAACTCAAAGCCAAGTACAGTAAGTCAGTAAGAAAGTGTCCATTCCCCTCTCCATACCTGAATGTAACTGTTGAAGTAGTTTCTCTTCTACCTGAACTTCATACTGGAAACTCAACACAAATCTTAAATAAAACACCATTTAATTCCTACACACCTTAATAGTTTTACATCTTTCACCATGGACATTTTTGTAAGAAAATAATCCACCCTCTCTTATTTTTTTTTCTCTAAGATGGGTAATGCTAATGTTAACATTCCAGGAATGAGCCTAATTCTAACAAAACAGTAACATAACTAAATAAGTAAGAAGTCCTTTATTGAGTTTTTGCTGGAAATCTCAAAAGAAAAAAAACCCCACAAAACAATTATACAAATGAACTTTCTAAATATATTTGAACAATGTTCAGATTTGTTAGTTAAAAACAGGAGAGCATTTCTCATTGTCTGGTAATTTTAATTGTAAAATTACCTAGATGTGCCCCCATACAATCCAAACACTGGGTTCTTTATCACTAATACCAACACAAGACAAAACCTAAAACTTGACATTGACACGTACAATGTCTGATAGTCCAGAAATCAATAAGAGCAGTGACCTGCTTTCAAATGAAAAGCAGAAAGAATCTCTCCCAAAGGCCCAAATGTCTATATGGTCTTCCGACTAACCACCAAAACACAAGAAAAATGTAGAAGCTTCATACATAACTACTGAAAGGGCAGGACTAAAAACCCACTTGTTTTAAGCAAGTTTCATTCATGTTTATATACAACACAAGTTGTTTTTTTAAAAGGAAGAAACCAGAAGTGGTCTGCAATAAATGATAAAGGAGAAAAAAAACTGAATGAAAAAGTGCTAAGCGGAGTTTAAGGCAAAACCACCTTGCCAGAACAGCACAGCACTTACAGAATTACAGTGGTCTTCTGACTGATAGTGTGTGAAAGGCTAGGAGGAAAAGGGTATTTCTTATGTACATCAAACACACTAAAAGTTAAAGTGACACCACAAAGCTCTTTTTCTTTTCCGAAACAGGATATGAATTTAAGTCTGCAGAAACGGAACTTGTGTGTGCATGTCTTCTGAGGAGGGCCTTGCAGATGCTTCCTAGAAAAGTTGTTGTTTTACAGTAGCAGAGCTTCTAACTCCGATGAGAAGCTGCAAATCAACCCCCTAAAATACATTAAAACTTGCTACTCTCCCTTCACTGCAGATGCCAGCTTCTCCCTGAGTCAGACTGAATCCACCTCTTTAAAACAACAATTCTGACAATATGTTCATCCTTTCTCAGGGTTTACTGCCAATTTCCAGAGCCGAATTGCTGTTGTGAACTGTGAGGAATATACTGTATCCAAACTGTGCTTGGAATGAAAAACTACCTTTTTCCCCCCTCTGTTCTCTCCCTATTTCAGCAGCAGATTTTCTTCCTTGTTAATTCAAGTAACTGTTGTGGAGGATTTTTCCTTCATAATAAAACCAAAAGAATCTCTTGGTTTCCAGCATGATTGTTAAAAGCCAACACTGATTCTGACTTCATATTTGACATTAGCATTGCTCTTTAAAGGAAATTTGATAGTTTCTCAGCAGTGGCATCACATTTCTTTAATGCTTATTGACAGGGAGGTCAGTAGCCAGTGACTTTTTTTTAATGACTGTATTCTTTTGTTCTCTTTGCAGTACCCACAAGGACTTGAATGACAGAAACTTCATTTTTCTCCGAATGAACATCTGATTAGAGTAGCCCATGCTTTACCCCCCTTTGGGAGACATGCTGTCAGCCAGCAAAGCCATGGTGGTCGTGGTAACTGTCACTGCATATCCAACAGCTGCTCTGTTACACATTCCCTAACCTGGCAAGAATCGAGCTGCTGAGATTCTGCCGCTTTCCCCCACCCTAGCTCTGTGCTGCCATAGCCCTGCACGTCCAGCAGACAGGCTGGCGAGCAGCTCTCGCTGCAGCTGCTTCTCAGGTTCCTAGTGTTGGTTCACCACCAAGCGGGAGATCTCTCCAAGGTGCCTTCTATGGCCTCAACCCTGGAGACTAAGCATCACCTCTATCAAGGAACCAGAGCTCCACCGCTGGAAGTTTGCAGGGGCCTGACCTGGTTGGTACTCAGAACTTGCTGATGGTGGTACACTGCAGGGTTTTTGCTATACCAATGGAATGAAATTATGAGGAGAAAATTATACTGAAGTGGACATTTTGAATTCTTTAGGTTCAAAGCAGAATATGACTTGCTGAATAAAGAATCAATAAAATAGCCTATGTTCCCCTGATAGCAAAAGAACAATGTCTGTGCTGTTGTCTTGTTCTAGCTGAGCTTTAACTCAGGCAGAACTTGGACTACATAAGACAGAATTCAATACAAATTGTGTTCAATAGATGGATGTTCGAATCATCATCATCTGGGCAGTCACTGCAGTTTAATGCTAAATTGTTCAAAACGGTCTTTTAATTATACAATACTAGGTATTTTCTTTGGAACAATCCTTTATCATTGTTGAAGACATGGTAAGAATATGAATGCAGCTTAAACTGCCACCACAACTGCTTACATCTTCCTAGAGGTCTTTTGCTTGCACTTATGCCGGATGGTCCCAGTTAGGATTATGTTCTAAGTCTCTTATGTATGAGTAGCTTTGTCTTCCACAGTGAAATCTACAATTGAAATCAATGTGAGACATTCTTAAACATCAGATTATTCTAGAAGCTTAAAGATACAACACTGGTTCATAGTTTTAATTAACATATATTACTGCTTGTGTAAACCATACACGAGCTTAAAATAAAAATTAATTTAAAATTTCCCCTGTTTTAACTAGCAAGTCTTAATTTCAAGTCAATTCAAAGAATATGAGAGCTGAATGCCAAAGGTAGTTATTTACTTTCAGTTACAGTATTAATAGCTACCATCACTGTTGTAAAAGTGCAAATGCATTTCAATACTTCAAAATGGTAGCATCTATGCATATACAGTGTTTTTAATGACTTGACATTCCAGGTTATGGATTGCTTTTTGTGGTAAAAAGCAAGTTAACATGTAAAGGGCTAAGCAGGAAGGAGACAAATGTGAAGGGACTCTAAAAGTGCATCTGCAGAAACTCCAGTTCAACCACAGACCTGCTTTGCATTAGTACATCTGTCAATACTGGTTTAGATCAGGTGCCACTTACCAACCAAGCCTTTATATTTAAAAATGTAAACAAAAACTTTCATGAACAACAAAGGATGGCAAGAAAGACAATTAATGTGACAAATTTGGAGATGAACTGTGGTAAGTACTAAATGATATTAATGAACCGGAGGATACTGGATGACAGCCTAACTGTCAAAATTGGAACCATAACAATAATACCATTTGCCAGAGATGGTAGATGAAGTCCTGCAACATACTGCTTCTTCTCCCACTAAAATTGACAAAACAGGATCCTTATACATGACAAAGCACCAAGCTGTAACACTTGTAACAGAGAGCAAAAGAATAATAAATGTTTCTATGCATGAAATAGCAATGAAAGAAAAGATGTAACATGAAGGTACTATACTTACAGTACATATTTCTGGAATGAAAAATCAAGAAGCATAAGAAGGTGTAAGAAGCACTTGTTAAGAACCCAATAAAAGCATACTAAAAAAATAAAATACAATTGTGATTCTCTAAAGGTGTTATGATTCCTCCAGCTAACTTCTTTGTCTTGATTTTGCTAAGATTTTCTACGTGAATAAATAAACACCAAGCTATATAATTTTCCACATCTTAAAACCTTTTTCTCCAAACAGGGAGAAAGAACCCTCGGAACAAATAGAATTTTTATTTCTATAGATGCTAACAACTGTATATAGCATAGCTGGGTGAAATTAAGTCACTCTGATATACCAAATGCACTGATTTTTTAGAATACAGGGGTTAAAATCTTGCTGTTACTCATAATCTGCTGTTCCATATCAGACAATGATGAAATTCAAACTTCAGCTTCCCTTTTCTACGGCTTATCCCGGCATGGGAAATGATTCATCACACCCTGCAATCAACTTTTTGGTACTTAACTGAATACAAATTATGATATTGAGGGAGATTTACATGTTGGTGTCGTAGAACACAATGCTTGTGAAAAAAACGTTGATTTATCCTCTGCAGTGGATTTAGTTACATTTCCAAATTTCCATTCAAAGTAAAACACAGGAAGATTGGGAGAATGGGTGTTTTAATTGTTTTCTATGTGTTTCTACTTATCTATGCTAATTTATGTAATTGTTAATTTTTAAAAGAATATTTTTATTTGTTTGTTTCAAGCCTCTGACTTACCAGAAATATCAAAATTGCTCTCCCATAATTTTGTTGTAGAAGTTCTGGGAAATCTCAGAGATGTTATAAACATTACTGAAAGTCTAGTGCTTTGACTATTCTTTTCTCTAAAATGCGAATTAGTCACTGAAATTAAATGAAAGGTGTTATAAAAAGTGGGGTAAAAAAACTCCAAGAAACAATGAATTTGAAATAGCCTGACCAAAAATCCCTGCTTTTCTGAGTTGATTAACACTTAGCCCTTGTTATGTGAAAACATGACAGAAAGTTAAACCTTAGTTACACTTTCTTTTACACATCACTTCTCAATCATGTCTTCTTTGGTGTCAGGCTTCTTGCTAATTCTATAGGATAGGTCGGATAGAGAATTAAGTATCTATAATACATATACTACATTCCACTTTGTATTAAATATGAATAATGGTAACAGATATGCAGTAGATGTGTTCATACCAAATATGACATTTGTAATCACAGAATCACAGAATCACAGAATTCTAGGGGTTGGAAGGGACCTCGAAAGATCATCTAGTCCAACCCCCCTGCCAGAGCAGGGTCACCTAGAGTACATC